>VXAX01005608.1:481170-576780 GCA_013399835.1 Leptocoma aspasia | reverse complement strand
AGGAAGGAAGGAAGGAAGGAAGGAAGGAAGGAAGGCAAACCTGAAGCATATAATCCTAAAAGCGAATGAGGTCAGAAAGCAAATCACTTGCAGAGATGAAAACAGAACTTGTTTTCAAGACTCCCAATTCAATGTCACAGCCTTCACTTTCTGCTTCTCCATTATTAGTCCTAGAGGCAAAGGAAGAAAAATGACATAAAGTACTATAGTTATATTTTAATTCCTTGGAAAGTAGTATAATTTAATTTATAATTTTTAATTATACCCCATTTTCCGTAGTTCTCTTCAGCACTCTCATCCAAAAAAAAAAAAAAACCCTTGATTATTTTTAGTACAACACAAATTCCATAAGCTTTCTAAAATTTTTTCACTGTATATAACAGATCCTTTAAGTATTAGATGTATATTTCATGTGGGAACACTATTACCACATACAAGGTATTAGCATACTTTGTACAATTTATTCCTAAGGCCCAATTCAAAAATAAGGAGAACATTTTGCAAGGTACAAAGTCTGACAAGAAAACTATGACAATTATTTTTGGATAGTTTTCAATGTATTAACAGTTATTGAAAGATAGCTGGGTAATATTTTTTTTTCAGTTTCTTATAACTGTGCCCAAATGAAAGCCATTATTCTGAAATTTTCTGTGCCAGAGCTGTGCTTCATGACCTACAACAAAATTCATCAAATGTGAGCAACTAAAGAATGACAGCTTATCCCTCTACTATAACTATTCCTTACTCCATCATCTCAAATACGATTATTGAATTTCTATTTTTTTAACTTTTTAGTCCATGCATTATTTTTTATATAAACATAGATATTACTATTCCATAGTACTGCAAGAACATGTGATCCTGCAGCTGTCTGGGAAGCCCTAAAATAGCATACTGATGGATATCTTAAGAACAAGTCCATATGTCTCCATGGATAAAATCTGAGCAAAGGCCACCGACTAATTCATCATACTCTGAGTATCAGATGAAGAAATCCAATGGAAAAAGTAGCATGTGACCACTTTAATTACAGTGATAGGAAATTAACAGACCTTAAGTAAAGTTGTAAAGGCAGCCAGCTTTCATTAATGTTGAAGGGTTTGTCTTTGCAAACTTGGTAGTACTCTTTCACCATAAGCTTTTCTCTGTATTAATTCCTGGACAACATATTATCCCTCATACCCTTTACATATAGAACTTGCAATTTGGGAAAAAAGTATCTCTCTGAGATATCAGTTCATAAATACTTTTTGTGCTCCCTCAGTTGAAGAGAGTCTCCATTTCTTTGATTAGAATTCTGCTCTTATGTTATCATCAAGCTTCTGTAATAAAGTGTAATCAAACTGGATGTTCCATGCATTTAAGGTCTATTATCCTTGTGCATGCTAGGTCAGTGCATCCCAACTGAGAAAGTGGAAGAAAAGGAAGAAGAGTAAAACTGAAAAAGGTATTGACTTAATATCTGTCAAGTTATTTGATTTGACTTTCCTCCCATCTTCAGTGTGCTCCAGGGATTCTGGGTGAAATAACATATATATGGCCGCCACATGCTTGTCATCTTCTCAGAGCAGCTTCTAATGACATTAACAAGAGGAATTAATCATAATCAGAAAGCTACAAGTTTAAAAAAAATATATCTCATATCACGTGAAATATTTCCTCTCCAGCTTCAGCAGTATTCAAGTAAACACTACTTATATTTGCATAAATAAGACATAAATCTTACAGACATAAAGCCAGCTTTCTATCTTCAAACTAAATCTTGAATCAAATTTTAACAGGGGACAGGGAATGAGCAGAATATACGTGAAGGCTCCTTTGGAAAGGTGCAGGTGTTCTTTTCAACCACCTTCTCAGTAGTGTATCTGAGGGAAGAATGAGGAACTATTGCTTAAACAGAACAGTTTAGTAGGCTTTTACAACCAAAAGTCAGTTTATTCTTCACTGAATAATGTTTGTTTATTTATTTAGTGTCAAAAATTTATCCTCTAGATAATACCATGGTTAGTATATACATAACTAAGCTAACTTTTCTAAAACAACTCTGCTGTTCCAGGTCAGGTGAATCAGTCATAACTTATTTTTCCATTCATACACTATGGACTCACCTCAGAAAAGCAGTCTTAATCTCTATTTTTATCTATAAGACTAGTTAACCTGGATATGTCCCTTAAAACCAATAGCATATTAAACGTGTAGGTTGTGGATGTATTCAGTTTTAGAATTAAACTCTTCGGGGGATGCTTAAACATAGATATCTTGTCCCATTTGAGATATCCTACAATATTCAAACACATATATGCACCTGGTGGATTTGCACAGGAATTAGGCACCATCTGGGCTCTTCAAAGGCAGCAGCCACAAAGCAGGTGACATAATATAGGTAGAGATGTATAAGAAACTGAGTCATGGTCAGGAGCTTGTATAGAAGCCATTATATTCATATGGAATACATAAAGTTGCCTTTGAAACACACATGCAGAGAAATATAGCAAGCATCATGAATAAAGGTTATAAGTTCTTTCTTACAATTGTGTAAAAGAGAAGCTTTTCTGTATTTTATTTAAAAAAAAAAATCTGTCCTTTGAAAGTTCTTAGTCTGCTTGTTAACATCCTGATATAAATAATGCCTTGACTTGGTCCTCCTCACCTCGGTCCTGCACAATGGGACTGTATCTCTATACTATTCCCAGGGTACCTGTCCTTGTTTCCTTTGCTGGTGCATATCCTTATTGTTCTTTAGCTTGACCAGCAGGTCTCAACTCAGCCATGCAAGTCTCTTGCCTTCCTTGCCTTATTTCTTGTGCATGGGGCTCACTGGTTCTTGGGCTCTACAGAAGGTATCCTTAATAATCTGCCAGCTCTGTTCTGCTCCTTATCCTCAAGAGCAGTTTCTCAGGGGGTCCTACTGACTAACTCCTTGAAAAGCTGGACGTATGCTGGGACCTAACTTTACTCCCCACCTGCCCCGTGGTCCTCAAGACTGTGAACTCCACTTGTGTCTGATCACAGCAGCCCAGCCTGACTCCAGCCCTGGTGTTCCTGAGGAGCTCACACAAATTCATGACTATCAGGTCCATCACTGCCTTCCCTCTGGGAGGCCTGTCTATTGCCTGCCTTAGGAAGCTGTCTTGGTTTAAGACAGTTTAAGGGGAACTCCAGAATGAGTTTCCTGACCTTATTTTTAACAAATCCCTTTCCATCAATAAGAAGAAATGAATAAGAGAGAAACAAAAGAAGGGGGAAAAAACCAAAAACTAAGCAGAGCCTCTGCCTTAGGCAAAGACCACAAGGCAAGAAAGTCTGCTTGGGCAACTTCAACTTTGTAAAGGGAATCCCCCAGCCCCTGCAGCTCTGTTTCTGGCCCCAGCACCTGGCTTTAAAGAGACACTAACTATTGTGTGCATAGATGTACATGGAATAAAACACGGTGGTTTACCCAGGACAGAAGTCATCCTCCATTCATTCCAGGATTTTCTTGGGTTGCCCACAGATTTATATTTCTTAATGCTTTTAGAGTTAAAGAAGCTGGTTTTTTTTTTCAAATGTATGTAATTGTGGCTATTTTTTAATAATTAAAGTTAAACAAGAATTAAAATATAACAGTTGCAATGTACTCTGAAGATTTCTTTTATTACACCAGGACCTTTCTAATTCTATCCTTGGGCTTTGGCTTGTTTTGTTTTAAATTAAATACAAACAACAATATATTTTCAACTTGTCTTTGGAGTTGCTTGGCTTGAGGTAATTTGTGTCACAAATATAGCATTATTTAAATGCAGGTTTGGGTTTTATTTATTGTTAAAAAACCAAAATATTTAAATGATATTCAATAAACATTTTTACTGAAAGGTTAAATAATAAATATTTAAATCAAATGTTATTTAAATGTAGGGTTGTTTTCTTAATGTGTATGGAAGGAAACATTGATCATTTAAAAGGAGCTTTTGCAGAAAGACTTACAGATAACAGATCTTCACATTGTGGCTAGCCAAAAAGAATTTAAATCTTGCTATTGGTTTCCTTTATGCAAAAATTAGAAGATTTACTTTGTTCTTATCTGTCAAAATATAATTAAATTAAGCACATAGATGAACAAATCAGAATAATAATTTAATTTTGCAATTTAAACTTTGATTTGTTAGATTAGTTCAAATCTAAACAAAATTTCTGAGGAAAACGTGTTTCTAAACATCATCTGATAGGAGAGGAATGGCAGAGAAAATGTGAAAGAAGTAAAAATATCCTTATTTATTCATATTTTAAAAAAAAAGAAAGTTGAGGGGTCCAAGGAACAGCTAGAGCCTTTCCCTAGCATCACAGGTTTCCAGCTTGCCTCCAGGTGTGATGGTCCCTGCAAAAAGAAATGAATGCTGTATATGAATGAATTCCAAGAAGTAGAGGAGAAAACAGTTGTTTTAAATGCTATTTTTGTTGCTCTTTTCACTTGAACTACCCAAAATCAGTGAGCCATAATTACAAAGCAGTGTTTTTCTCTTGCACTGTGATAAAAAATTTCAGTTGCCTTGACAGGGTGCTAAGATGTTCCCTGCTTTTCCTATTTTTTCTTCTCTCATGGTTGACATTACTTCCTGTCATTCCACACTAGAAAGACTTAAACAGACAACACCTCAGTGAAATGCTGATAGGTTATGAGTCATTTCAGAAAATATCTACAAAAAAGAATTTCAATAGAGATAAATAAGAAACAGTTAAGACTGAATTTCAGTCCGAGGTCTCACCATTTTCCTCAGTGTCAGTTTTGGCAGCAGAAAGATGAGATTCATCTTTCTTTTCATCAGCTGAATCATAATTACAGTGTAAACATTCAGGATTTCCCAACCATCAGACCACTCAGACAAAGTGCAGAAGCCTGAGCCTTCATAACTAATCCAAACTCACTCCACCAGCTGCCAGCTACAAACTTGCACCATCTGATTCCATCGCTAAAAACTCCGTGTAACACACGGATGCTCGTAACAAGCCCCTGCAGCCTGGCACCCTGTGAGGTAATCCCACTTCTACTGCCCACAGAAAAGTAAACTCCATCCTATGCCTGTTCCTGTATAGGTACTTTGATAAAACTGATAAATCCTGGGCATTTACCCTTGTTCAGAGCATTTGAATATAGGACTGTGTACATACGGTGATTGCTTCGAATAAAAGCAGAAAAGAACACGTATAAGTCAGTACTATTGTTCTCTGACACATAAATGTGCTTCTTTGGAAATATAAAAAATATTATAGAGTTTTAATGAGACAATAAAGGACTGATGTGCAATTTAGGAAAGCAATCAAAAGCAAAGAGACTGAAAAAAAACCAAGAAGGTACAACAAATGACATTTTAGTATGAAGAAAACCTAGAAATGGAGAAAAAATATGAAAGGACTATGCTTATTAGAAGGTCACCAAGAGTCAAAATGAAAGCTAGATGTAGAGGTAGGGAGAAACTTCAGGAGATGATAGTCTTCCAGGAAAGTAAATTTGTATATCTTATGGCATATAAAAACTATTCACAGATTTGGATAACTGACCAGCCAGGACAGCACTTTATCATTCTGATAGAAATACTGCCTCTGGCTAACACAGTATGATGGTAAGCACTCTGAATTGTAAAGCAAGAAAGGATTAAAATTAGACCTGAATTTGAAGAAATTCTGAACAAGCTTCTAGTTAGATTCAAATGGGGAGTAGAGCTGTTCAGATTGTAGCAGTCTTGCATTTCTCCATGTTTTCCATATGGTCATCTGTCCTGTCAATATTGTTTCTTGTTCCTGGTAGATCAGTCAAATAAGTATAAGAAGCAAAATAAAACAAATAGTAGTACATAAAATAATAGTATCAGTAACATACAAAATAGAAATTAAGTTATTTCATAATTAAGAAGACACTACCTGTGGTCACAACATGTGAAATAGGTCCTGTGGCTGCACAAATGCACTTATGTCTGTTTTAGGGAAAGTACTTTATCAGAAAAACAGAACAGATGTAAAGAAAATAAGATGTCTGTGTAAAGGGATATCTCTGTACTGCTGTGTTTTTAACCAACAAGTAAGATATATATAACAAAGGAGAGCATTTTGATCTGTTCAGATTATTGTTCCTCTTGCCAGAGAAAGTTCCTATCATAAGCAACATCTTTAGAGTTGATGTGATTTTTACCTCCATATAGAGTTTTCTTTTTCTCATCTATAAAAAAGCACATTAAAAATAAAATAAAACACATCAGTTCTGCAGCTTCACATTAAATAACAGGCTAAATGGCTTTAATTTAGGTGACAAATTGGTATAATAATGTAATGTCACCCTCTGAGACTGCCTTACTGAACAATTGACCCTTTGAAAAAGGAGAAGTTATAACCACTTTTTTCTTTGGAAATCTCTCAAAACTTATGTTGAACTTTATTCCTTTCACTTCTTTTCTGTTAGCATCTCAGCAGAGTAACAATGAGCCCAGTATCACATCTCTTGCTACTGAGAGAGCTTTAACATTGTTTACATCAGTGAAGAAAAAGGCTCAGTGTGGAAACCTGCAGATGTTTCTAAATGTTAAATGTTTTGTAACATGGTGATGGCAATCAGAAGCAGATGGACTCTGGTGCTCCCCATTCCAGCAAGTATTGCCTGAAATTTTCCCTCTTTTAATTACAATTTTTTTTTATTTAACAGTAAACGAAATATAAATTAATAAAAAACAATGCAATGGCTGATCAAATTTACCTGGTATAACATGGAATACATTCCCAAAAAAACTTGGCCAGCTACCTCTTTTGTGGCATCTTTAAAAGGCTGCTTTTGCTCTTGGGTGCAGTGGCCAAGGCATAATGAAGTTTTAGACTATCCTATAAAAATGGAAGCAAGATCCCATCTGACTTACAAGCTAGTATGTCAAATGCTGATATTAAGGAGCTACTTTGCTTTAAAGAAGTGAAATCAATGCATTATCTGTGAATAAAAGAATGCATATTACTTTCAAAATTGGATATGAGTTAATTACATTCTATCCCATTTTCAATTCTTTGCTGTTATTTTTAGTTAAAGGCTTTGAATTTCTGTTCTTATGCTGCTGCTCTCCACCACCTAAATGATCATGATTTTAAGTAAACATGGATGCAGAGAAAAAGGGGAAAAGCTAAAAATAATTTGCTCAGGACCTCCCTACCCTTTGATATACCTATGAAGAAATTCTCTTTGGAAATGAACACTGATGATATCACTATTCATTTTGAAAGGAATTTGACATACCATTAAAATATATAAATGTTTTGTCATGTCTTTCCTTTCTGGATAGTGTTTTCATGACAAGCCCATGAGGGAGAAGTTTCACCACCATATCTGAGAGAGTGACCAGAAAATCCCATGTGGGTGCCTCTCAATCCCATTAATCCACAGAGGCTCTGAGATGCCTTATTCTCTCTGATTTGTTCAGAAATTGGTTTCAGGCAGGGAATTTATTGACATATGCCTCATTTAGCATCTACAAAGAACTTAGCATCTTGCAAAGGACTATGTGCAGTACTCTTCTGATTAACTTTGTGTACTGTACTGCACATGAGAATGTGACCTGGTCCATGAAAATTAGCAGAGCTAGCAAGAATAAATCCCAATATACCCCCTTCTGTTACCACATCTACTTAAATAAACCAGCAGAAGCTGGTCCTCCATGTTTTTCCCTCTACTAACTATATCAATCAAGAGTTCATTCCTAGTGTGTAGAAGAGAATTGATGCTATCACAAAACACAAGAGTTTTGCAAAAGGCAAATTCACAAGAGGTAAAGACATGTTATTTGCAGACTTTCAGAAGCCTTACTTGTGCACAATGTGGTTTACAGGTTTTTGGGTTTGGGCTGGTTTGATTTTTTTCTAATTTCACTTATGACTTTGAAACAAGAAAGAAAATTTTTCTAAGTAAATGGTAAGAAAAAATTCTTAAGGCAATGGTTTTGTTGACAAAAATATTTTTTCTTAAAACTTTCTTAGGCTCCTTCCTTGTGAAGACTGTGTACGTATCCACTTTTATAATATAATGTCTTTACTTTGGAAAAATCACTAGTTTTCAAGAAAAAAATAAGGATTAGTTTACCTTTGAAGTGTCGGCACTGGAAAAAAACATTAAGTAGTGAATAGAGATTACCACTTTTAACATGTTTTCCCTTTGGTGTCAATTATTTCAAATCCAGGTTTCAGTTATTTCTATAAAAGTGTGGTAGTCATTTAGACCATGAATACCCTTAAAGAGATCAAAGACTACCAGAAGATTGATACATGCTGCAAAAATATATTCTTTTGCTTTCACTTAGACTTCACAGACTCTTAAAGCAAAAAATCAGCAGAAGCCACTCCTGGTGTAAAAAGTGAACACTTTCGTGTCTTTAACACTTTGGATTTTAGATTAGAGCAGAGGTAGAATAAATCACCTACAGGTAAGAAGCCTGAGAACATAGGTATCCATCCTATTTTTAGACAAGAAATGTAAACCTAATAATATACTGAAATGATATTTGGCTCACCAGTGGAGATAAAAGAGGTTGTTTAAGCACTGGCCTCTTATGATAGCTGAGATTTGATTCTGAGCCTTCAGAAAACCCAAGTCCTTGAAGATTAGCCTTCTTATGACAAAAATCCCTCCTGTCTTAGTGCAGAATAAGCACAGCAATGGTCAAAACTCCAGCAACTACCATTGTCATCAACATTAGAACCAGTCGTTTTCAGGCTGTTACATTTTAATGATGATACTCAGCATCCTCTGTTTCTGAAGTCAATGAATTGTCTGTTTGAATGCTTCAAAATTAGCAATCACTTTTGAAGACCTGGCTGCATTTTGTGTACATCACCTGCATGCTGACTACCTGTTGTCTCTGTATCAAGGACTCTATAGCCCAGTGCATGGATAAAACAGTTCAGGTAGATATGTTAGATGATGATACATCTATAGGCTACAGAACAGTTTCAGAGATAAGCAGAAAAGAAAGTCAGCATGGATGAAATGTGCTCATACAAGATTAAATAGTGAGAAGAGACTGCTTGACAGAGGAAGAAAGAGAACAAATCAAGTAAGCTTCAAGATGTGCTGCACAGGGAAAAAAATGCTACTATGTTCTGAAAAAATAAGAATGTGCAAACCTTAAGAGATCTTTGAATCCTTGTAATCTTGTTTTCTGAGGAAATTTTAAATACAAGTTGTAAAAAACCAGAAATTAGTGGAAAATGTTTCATTTAATAACTTAAAATATATTTTATAGATCAGTGGTAGGTAAGTTTAATGTTTTTCTTTTTATTTGAATCTAACACTGCAGTTGTCACACAGATGATACTTAATCATACCCTGAAACTGCTTATTATTTCCAAAGGGGATAGTGTACTACATTCTATTTCCTTCCTTCACAAATATATTTGGTACATATAATTTTCACTGCAAGATTCAAGAATCTATGCACTGAGTTCTGATGTACTGGACTAGCTGCTGCATGTTGCCACACCCAGTCTTGCAAAATCCTCTTAATCCAGCATTTCTAGAAACTTGATCATACACTGAATTGTTGTTTCACAAGAAATCCCAGCATTTTAAAACATTATCTGATTTAGGAGAGGAAGTTTGTAGAATCCCAGAAGATAAGGGTCTAATGTGTGCGTCTCAAACACTGATAGCCCGATGATTGTGAAGCCAACCAAGGATCATTGGTAATAACAGACAAGGATTATTGGTAATAACACACCATGTGGAAGAATAAAATGTGTCAGGAGAAGGGGGCTATAAGGAGGTAGGGCAGCACTTTTCCAGTACAAATATCCTTGTTCTAGTCCCTGGAAATAAGCGCATCCCAGCACAGCACAAACACAGGAATGAAGCAGAGAGGTGAACATTGGACTGTAGGAGGGATGAAGACCACCAAAGACTTGTGCACCCAGGACCCTGGACATCCTGTCCCTGGATCAGTACTGGAACTAGAGACTGGTGATCTCTTTTTCTGTCTCTCTCTTTGTCTCTTTTTTCTTTCTCTCTTTCTCTCTCTCTCTTTCTCTTTATATCTCTCTCACTCTCTCTCTGTCTTTAATTAATCTCTCTTTCTCTCTCCTTTTTCATCTCAGACCTTTACCTAAAACCCACTGCTGTGTGCCTAAATAGTAGTACTACCACGCTGATTTCTATGCCAAGTGTGCAATTTATTAATAAAACTTTGTGAGTTTTGGCAGACCATCTGACCTTTTCCTTTCAACCAAAAGCATTTACAAATCTTGGGTGTCCCTTTCCCTTGAGAGTGGGATATCACAAAATTTAACTAGGAAATTTATCAGAATCTCCAGTTCTGTAAGGAAAGAGGACAGATAGCCTTATCATTCTTAGCTGCTAACATGAAACTAACGTGAAAACACAGGCAGGCTCTGAGTTGACCTTTCTAAAGAACTATCCTTAAAATGGTGGTCTTGCTGTGGAATTAGCTTTATTTTTTTTTTAATGCCTTAATTTAAAAGCTTTGAGGTAAATGATAAATGTGTCAGAAAATTTGTTCTCACACTGAGAACTGATTTTGTTCCTGGATGCAGAAAAACAAGCACATATCTGCATGCAACTGGTTGGCTGGGAAACTTAGCTAAGCTAACAGAGGATCAGTTTCAAACCTTTATTTAATCATTCTGTGCCAGCACAGCATCAAGCAGAACCTTAATCATCTACTTCGCTAACCAGTGCTCTGCCCCCAGGGTGTCTCACTCCGCCAAATGACACATCTTCATGTTTTATTTTGGCTCTGTTTTAATCTGAATTTGTCTTCTGACTAGCTTTGTCTAATCTTACTGGGATTTCTTTAAAGAACTCATCTAGAAGGTTCAGCTGTTTATGAAGAAAAATATAGGGGGAAGAAACCAGGCAGATTTTCCCCAGCATACAGCTTGCAAATTTTGAGAAAGGGATTTTATAAGAGTGCATAAGAAATTCCTACCTTCTCAGCATGCCTCTATTCAAGAACATCTTCCTACAGGATCTGTCATCTGAAGAGCATAAACATGAAGACAGTATAAGAAAGATCTCATTTAAGCTATATTAGAAGATGCTAGAGATGGAATCTTTTTTTCCCCAACTTCATTCATCTCAAAAAAAAAAAAATCGAAACAATAACACTCCCTGGGCTCTTTCCATAACAAAGAATCACAGATTCACAGAATCATCTAGGTTAGAGAGATCATCAAGTCCAACCTATGACCTAACACCACCTTGACGAGTAGCCCATGGCACTAAGTACCACTTCCAATCTTGTATTAAACAGCTCCAGGGATGGGCACCCCATTCCAATGCCCCATCACTCTTCTGTGAAGAACATCTTCCTAATGTCCAGACTAAACCATCCCTGGTGCAGCCTAAGACTGTGTCCTCTTGTCCTGTTGCTGTTTGCCTGGGAAAAGAGGCCAACCCCACCCGGCTACAGCCTCTTTTCAGGCAATTGTAGAGAATTATGAGGTCTCCCCTGAGCCTCCTTTTCTCCAGGCTAAACAACCTCAGCTTCCTCAGTTGCTCCTCATAGGAGAGTGATTCACCTTGTGTCTCACAAACATCTTCAGTTGGAAATGTTTGAGTTTTCTTGAGATGTGTGCTATATTATATTAACAGTACATTTTCTGCATGCAACAAAAATCTTTAGGGAAGACTGTGACTGCT
Source organism: Leptocoma aspasia (assembly GCA_013399835.1). Classification (NCBI taxonomy): domain Eukaryota; kingdom Metazoa; phylum Chordata; class Aves; order Passeriformes; family Nectariniidae; genus Leptocoma; species Leptocoma aspasia. The sequence goes on along the minus strand of VXAX01005608.1, from coordinate 565,124 downwards.
AAGGCATAATTGTCTTGGCACTTTTCTGAAAGTAATGGAGCTAAGTAACATTACTGAAAAGAATGACAGGTAATACACTCAGTTTATATACCTCCCAAACCCCAAGATGGTATTTCTCCAGTGAGAATCTAGTGATTCTCACAAAGATCTTCTAAGGAGCATGCTTTTAGAAATGCATTTGACTTTTCTGTTTAAATTGTTTCCTGAACTGTAAATGTATATAATTAATGATAAAAATATTTCCTGAAGAAATTAATTTAGTAATAAAGTAAGCAGAACATAAATATATCTACAAATTAGAAAGACACCCACTGCTGAATCCAACAGACATCTAAGAAACTTATGAAAGCTAAGGAAATCCTTTACTATTTGTGTTTTGAGCCACGACACATGATGCAGATAATTCCAGAAAGTGACTTTCTGAAGGATCATCATCACTGTAGTTTTTCCTACTCAATATGTCCAAAATTAATTTCATAACCATGCTGAACAAGCATCACAAGCATAAAGATGCTTCCTCTCCCATGAGTAGCCAAGGCAAGTGCTTCTATATTGCTTTCACCATGCTTTTGAAAATCTCATTAAATTACAGAAGAGGACATTAAATACCCTGGAGGCGATAGCACCTTGAAGCACTGACTCACTAAGGAATCTTTATGTATAAATGTCATTAGTTTCCATCTCTTCCAAATGTTTCCCTCAGCCAACAGAACAAGTACAGTTATCAATTTCCTAACATCATTTAGAAACATTAATTCATCCTCTTTTCCCACTATACACATATAATTATTATACACGTATAGTTCTATGATAGTTGATTTCAAAGGCTTAGACTTGATGTAGGAATTCTAAATAGATGTTTTCAATAATTGCACAGCTTATAGCAGTAGCAAAGAATATGTGACAGATTGGCCTACTGCTATCTCTGCCTTCAGCATTTCCTGTGCCTGGGTAAACTACCTCCAAATAGGCATTTTGGTGCCTAGTAAACTCTAATGATACTTAATTTAGAAGTAAAACCCAATTAAGTGTGGAAACTTTGAGGTATATTTACCATTTGGTCACTTTACAGACATTAATAAGAAAAATAGGCTTTTCTTTTATCATGGGCTTGCACTCTCCAAATAAAATGCGTCGCAGACCAGGTTCTTCCATCAATGCATAATCCAGAAAAAATGCTTCCTGGTGCCATGTTTTTAGCTCATGTTTAGCTCATATTTGTTGGTGTTAGTCCCAGAAATATGGTTAACTGAGATTTCCATTATCGAAAGCTTTTTGTTGTGTGAGGCTTGCTGCATAACACCAAAGTGGCAAAGTTTGCAATACACACTACTCAGACTGACTTAATTCTGGTGCTGTCCTGGCTGTGCAGAATTGTTCCAAGCTGAAAACTGATGCCCAAAAAGATGCCTAAATAGTCTTGACTGTCTGAGACTTATCCATAGGTAATTCAAGCATGTATTTTCCCCAAAGTAAATTTTCTACAGATACTTGCTCTTTTAAGGACCTGCAAAGGAGGGATGAAGGGTTTTCCTCAACCAAATCAGTGGGAAATATCTGAAATCTTGCTTCTATAGCTCTGCATTTGTTCAGATCTTGCTTCTGTTCTTATCTTGAAGCTTTTTACTGTCACCTTGTGAAAAGACTCTCACTAGAGAGTCAGAGTATGAGAGTTTTCCAGCAGCTGCAAGAGATACTGGATTAAGCCATGATTAACTTCTGTAGGATTTGGGTCAAACCTTGGATAAAGACTAAGAAATTGACCTGTGTTTGTTCTGTAAATCTAACATACTACAACTCAGACTGCTTATTGCCATGGACAGACTACTGGTTCATATGGCTTATTCTCACAGAGCTAAAATATTTATGAATCCCATGTTAGTGTGAACATTCAAACACCTTAACACAGATAAGAAAACAACACTTGCAAGAAGCTATACTATCATGTACCTGTCGACTTCTGAGCACTCTAAGATATTTCATTGGTTATATATTTTTATATTTTTGTCCTTGCATTGAATGTTCCAAGATATTCTATTTAAATCTGTGCTTGAAAAATGATCTCAAAATGATTGTTTGAAAAGATTACTACCATAACTTGTTATTGCTTAGTCAAATGTAGAGACTCTGGTAAATTACTTGCCTCCTTGAATTTGTCACTGTGCCTGACAGCTTGCTCATACATCCAGTTATGATTATGCATTGATTTTAATGATGAATAAACTATATAAATGCTAAGATAAACATGGAAAAACTCACTGTTTCAACATTCTTTCTTATAATAAATTGCATATTCATCTCATACTTGCTAAAGCTGAAATTCTATGGATTAGGACAGGTTAATAAAGGAAAACATGACTCTAAAAGACATGTCTGTTCCCTTAGTACTGAAGAAGAAGAAATCTTGCAAAGCATCATGCAGCAGAAGGCAGAGGAATCATTTGTTTGCTGTTAGATCTTATGTAGCTTTTCCCTTTTTCTGAAATGGAAATGTCCATTTCTTCTAACACCTGCAGAGAATGCAGCTACAAACCCATTCCTCAGCCTGGCTACTAGGACTAGTTTCCGACCACCACAACAGAACACACATAAAGAAAGGTAAAAGTCAGTTGGGTGGAATAGTTTAACAAACTATGTACGTGTACTAAATAGTGCCTTTATTTCCTTTCCTTTTAAATTTTTTGAATTTTAAAGAGATTCTTTTGCTGTAACAGAATAAATTACGACAAGATAATTTATATTTTCCTGACTCTGTAGATGTTCCTCAGCACTGTCATGTCACTAATATCTTGTTCCTATTCTCTGCTAAGGCAGAGGATACCAGGTACAAGTAAATTTGATCAAACTGAGGCTGAGCTTCCAACTGAATCTCATACAGTTGGGACATCTCATTTGAAGCACTATTTTGTTGTAGACAATGCGGCAAAAAAAAGATAAAACTATTAAATTTATATTCACTGCTGATATTTGACTTGCAAGATGATTTTAAATACCTATTTAATATTATAAAAAGATTACTAATCTGGAATAATTTAGTTTTATATTACTCTAGAAACAGTTTGTCAAAAACTGTGTCCCCAGCACATGGCTGTTCTGGCAGCTTGTGGCAGTGCATACCATTGCAGTAGGCAGGCATACTTATTTTATACATTATTCATTCTTTCTGTGAATCAAGACCATGAACCTCATCTTTCATTTTCCAAAACACAAGAGACCCCAAAAGAAGCTTGTTTAGCAAGTAATATTAGCACTTTCTCTTTGCCAGTCCCTGAAAAGGAACATGTCCAGTCACTTGTACCCTGTGGTGTTGCCCTTATAAGTTTTCCTATATCCTCCATTTTGTGCCCCTTTCTTCCTCACATTTTCCCGCCTTTAGCTCCCAGTTTCCCGCCTTTTGAGCTGTCTATCCTGCCCTGTTGGGCGAGTCCTGCCCATTTAAGGAGTTGTTTTTCTCTTTAGGATCCCTGTCAATCAGCCCCCCTGGGTCAGCCCTCTCCCCTCATGAAAGTTGTCACTCTCCCTTCCTCCTCCCAGTTTTCCAGAACCTTCCCTGTCTGTCATCTCCAAGTTGGCCCTCCTATAGGATGGGATGTTATGAACATATCCCCGTTGAAACAGGATTGGATCCTGCACCCTTGTGACCGCACCCATGTTCCCTCCCATGCTCTACCCTGATTGGTTGTTTGTATCTCCTTATAAGCTGTGTTACCTCTATGTTCGGGGCCAGTCAGTGGGCACCCCTACCCGGATTAAACCCTTTTCCCTACTTCTGCCTCCTGTCTGGTCTTTCCCTCGACTCTCCCGAATCGGCTGCCTCATCAACGCTCTTCCCCTGAGATATCCCGACCTAAGCCCCTGCTGCAGGGAGCTAGGAGGGACCACTCCTAACGCCATCAGCCCGTCTGCCTGGAGCTAGCCGGACGGTGGAAGCGGATGGGCGGCGTTAGTACCCGCAAAGATAATGTTAGAAAAAATGTTAGGAGATCACTTCAAGTACCATATTCAGTTTGCCCGTGACATGTTTGTCCATGACATGTTTTCAGCCCTTGACCTGAAATAGGGTAGGTTTGTATTAGGTAATAGGAAGTAATTCTTTACTGTGAGGGTGGTGAGGCACTGGATCAGGTTGGCCAGAGAAGTTGTGGATGACCCATCCCTGGAAGAGTTCAACGCAAAACTGGATGGAACTGTGAGCAACGTGTTCTACTGGAAGGTATCTCTGCTCATGGAAAGGGGGTGGAACTAGGTGTTTTTTAAGGTCCCTCCAACCCAAACCATTCTATGATTCTATGACTCTATGATAATAAGACTATCTATAAAGGTGCTATGTTGGTGCTGCATTTTTTCCTTTCAACAAGTTGAAATGAACCCAAGAATTTAATTCCTGTATTCACCAAACTGTGATGTGCCCATAAAACCTGACTTGTGAACAGTCAGCCATGCCTGGCAGAGAGCAAAAGTTTCCTATAGTGTTGTGTTGTTTCCAACCACAAGGACTGTCTAGTGCAGTAGTTGCTTCAAAAAAAAAAAAAAAAATTAATCACATCAAGTTTATTCTTGCTGCCATTGAAAATAACAACACTGAGGGAATGACCATTGTACACATCTTCTGTATCTAACTACTATTTTTCTTTCTCTAGATGTAGCAACAGTAAACTTTGCTTCCAAATCTGAAACCTATAAAGAAACTGCAGCCCTGAAAATTCTCTCCTGAGTCTCCAGGCTATATTATATGATACCAAAGCTGCTTGAAATTGTTTGCCAGAGATGAGAGCTGTGGTCGTGTTGATGATCCCTGTCTTCGAAAGCTTTTCAAGATAACAGTCAAGTTCAACTTTTTCTAAGTCTGCCTGAACTTTGGGTATAATCTCTTTAAAGCTCCAGCTAAGCTCACCAAGCTTTGCTGAGTTTCTCTTCCCACAACATTTTTTTCTTATATTTGAAAACCTTCAACAGCCTACCAAGGAGGCTGTGAAGAGCCCTTTTTACTTCAGATTCTCCTCTGACAGAGAAAAGATCTCCACAAACCATTAAAAAAGAGAAAAGTATGCAAGCCTGAAAAATGTTTTGAACATTTTCCTACTGCAAATTTCACATGTGTCACCCTGGCAGATTTTGCTGTGCATAGGTCTGAACAGGCTGGCCCGGAGAGCAGTAGTATTCCACTTAAAAAAGTAAATTAAACTAGTAAGTAGATTAGTGTTTTGAATTGTCTCTGACATCTAAGTCCACCATGGTTTTAACTCACCTTCATGTTCTAAACAGGAAGCTGAGATGAAAAAAAGATCTATGTCTTCTCTGTACTGGCTTTGTTTTAAAGAGTATTTCCATCCAGGGAAAAAAAAAAATCTAGTTCATATCTGGAGACAACATCTGGCAAATAGCCTGCTCCCATTTGAGACACTGGTTTGTTATGCCAGCCAGTCCTGCAGAATGTGCTACAGACCCAGCACGGATGCCCCAAGAGACTCAAAGGTGTGAAACTTTATATTGATGTATTCTGGCACCATCACTATTATTCCTCTTTTCTAAACTGAGGATAAAGGTATCAATTCAATTTTAAAAGTAGTAAGGTTCTTACTGACAACAGGTGCAGCTCAGGAAAATGGTCTTACAGTTAATATTAATGTCTGTGTAAGTAATTGGCCAGGATAAATAGGGAAATTTGGCTTTTCTGTGGTTTTGACCAAGCCATAATGGCAATAAAAGTCTGATTTTTTTCCTAAGGTGAATTACTGCTTAGAAACTGAGAGAGAGGTTATTTGTAAATGGCATAGGTGAATTCAGGATATATCTTTCTGTGTAGTTGCAATAGAACAGGTAAAGTGGGAAAGTGGTCAGGAATTGAACATGCCTTTGGTATAGAATGAGGCTGAATTTTTGTAAGTGTTTACAATATGGGTACTGCAATAGGGTTTTAAATTTTTCTCACTTATTTTTTCAGGATCCTTGAACAATTGATAAAAAATGTATGAACGTGTTTGGACTTTCTCAGGTACAAGCCAAGTTTTACACTGAACAGTAGAATTGCCAGAAGTATGTCATGAATTCCATATGGAAAGCAGATTTTCAGTGTTGAAAGCTCGACTGAAATATTTAAGGTGTTTCAGTCATGAAACACTTTATACATTTACTCTAGAAAAACACTGCTTCTTCTTTTAAGGAAGTAACTTGGACAGAATCTGAATCCTCTTTTAATTTCCAACATTTTAACTCTACATTCTTTTATATTTTATGTAATGTGGATGAAATAGAGAAAATATAAAGACAATGAAAAGAAACATGCCTTTCTAACCATAAAGAATTCTTGAGTAATGTATGTACCACACACATATCATTGGCAGTGCCCATTATCTATTCAACCACTCTTAATGCATTCAAATAATCAATTTGAAACTCTTTAATAGAAGTGCCAGATAATAGTCATTTCATTGGACCCAAACAATAAATGGAGGAACGACACTTGTCTTATCCTCATCACTTCTTATTTCTATATATGCTACTCATTGTTTACGGATCTTATAAATATATCCTTAGAGAATGTTCAAACATTTATATCTTGTTTAATTCATGAAGAAATTATGCTTTAAATATACTTTTTTTTTTCCTGCCAAGTCTAGTATGGCTAACATGGCTCAAACTCACAATTTCTTTCCCAGGAGGATTCAATGCCAGAAAAATGTTCTCTGGAAGTGGTATACAATATTGCTATGTATGCTCTATTCCCAAGTCTTAAGAAAAGCTGAACAAACCAAAAAAGCCATTCTAAATTAATATATCTAATGCAATGCTAATAGTGTTCAGTTTTACTTTAGGTAACATGGGTAATAAAAACTGTATTAAAATATTTGTATTTTTTTTACGTTTTTTCACCTGGATCATTATAATACACATTCCTTAGTTATTTTTGCATATAACCTTATGTATTTTTTGAAATGCAGTGAGAGTTTATGGTATTCATCACTGTTCTAGAGGGAAAACAAATGTCATTTAAAAATCATTTCTATGACTTCAGAAAGGATAATAAATTAAAAGTAGCCTGAATTTCCTATGACTTTTGCCTTTACCTAAACAAGATAATGTCAAACAAAATTTTTAAGATTCAACAAGGAATTTGAGGGATGTATGAAATCAGAAGAAAACAAAGCAAAACATTAAAACAAAAAACAACAACGACAACAACAACAAAAAGGGAAAGGGTTTCCAAAAATACAAACAACAATGGATTAACATTTTGGATTTTCTTCTGTTTTTGTTTTCAGCCATTAATTGTTCATTAAGGCCAGGGCCTGAAATACACAGAGGAAAATGCTAGTTTGTTGCTGTGCTGAGAGATAGTCCACTAATTTATGGATATAAGCTGTGAAATTTGACTTTTGGACATGAGAGGCAAACAGCATATATCTATTTTCTTCTGAGGCCATGTGTGCAATCAAAAAGGATTGCAATTATAGTTATGCCAATAGAATTATAGTAACAAACCACTATGCTAGAGACATAGCTCACCTTGGGAATGTTCTTTTATAGATTGAGCTAGCGTCAATTTATTGGGAAATAAACAAACTTCACACACATAAGAATATTTTGCTTGTACAACTATATTTGTACAAATGTTTTTACCAATGTGACTATACCAGAAATGGTAATAAGGGAAAGCATACTAAGTAATATGTAATAGAAAATCTCTGCTCTAGACTAAGTCTGATATGAAATATTGCATTTTAAAATTTGCTGCAAAAGTAAAAGAATTTGTAGCGAGGATAATTTGAACTATCCAAAGAAGCTCTACACTGTAGCTTGGGAGGTAATTGAGATGTCTGTGCTGTTTCATTCCTATGATTTCCTTAATTATTTTCAGATCTAGTGGAAAAAATTATATTTTTTACTTTTTGTGTGTTTGTTTAATTTCATCTATCTTAAGATTGTTTTTTTAGTCATAAGAAAAGCAAATATGATAAATGTTTCCATGACCCTTTATTTTTTTTTTCATATTGAATAGGACCTGCTTATATGTTATTGAATGCTGGTTTACAACTGCATTTTTCTTTCTTTTGCTTAAGGTAGCATATTTGTTATTTCCTTGTTAGCATGATTCTGGTTTTTTAATGAGCAAACAATAATGGTTAAATTAGAAATACTGTCAGAAATAATGAAAAGTGAAAGAAAAGTGCAATGTGATATATTTCTAATCTCTAACAAAACAAATGGTTTTTATTTCTGAAAACAAACAAACAAACAAACTAAGCATCCTAAATTGCATTTTAAATTCAAAATATGCTACATGATCTGGCCTGAAGGAGACTTTAAAATTCAGAAATGAATATTTCAGATTCATTTATTGATGTGGGAAACATGACAGACAAGAAATTTGACTGAGAAATGTACATAGATGCATATATGTAAAAATGTCACCTTCCTTTCCAAAAATTCTACTTCATAAGGACTTACAGGTGTGAGATTTTTCATGAAAATTAAAGAGGAACAAGAAATTAATAAAGTGGAAATGCAAATCTGATTAACAGAATTTTCTTGCATAACACATTTATATTTTGAAACAGCTTGCTACAAGATCACTAACCTAGTAAAATTCAGAAATAATTGAAATGTTATGTAAACAATAATCATACCTGCTCCTAATACACAGTGCTAACAGATAGCTGAGAAAAGCCTGCATCAGTACTGTAATACAATGTCTCCCATCTTTAACCTTAAGCTGAGACAAATGATTATGCTGTAAGGATTCCTCCCCAGTCCACCCAGATTTTATGAGCAGGAGAAGAAAGACATCTAAAAAGAAAGCATTCAAGGAAGAGAACAAGATCCTACTATAAAACATTCAGCTACAAAGCATCCCTGAAACATACCACAAAATTTGTTCAGAGATTGTGGTTAAAGAGATGAAGAATGCTGGGTTGCTGTGGTGGTAATGTGAATATTGATGAAAGTGACTTTGATGCAAAAGAAATCCTAAAAATGATACTGCATAGATTTTTGGTTACTCAAGTCTGTCTCTGTTCTCCTTTGAAACATTGTTTTGAAGCCCACACTACTGCTTGACTGTTTCCCATTCTAGGCTCTAAGTTTTCACAAAGGGGCAAAAGCATACTCAGTATACTCTGCAGCAGCCCAAATGATATTGCTAGCAGAAAAGACCTCAATGAAAGAAAAATGAACTATGCATTAAAATAGATTATTATGCTGTGGAAGCCAAGAAAAAAGCTACAAGTTCTGACTTGGCCACATCTAGTTGTGCCTAACCAAGAAATCAACATAGAAGTAGCAGGACCAAACCTGAAAGAAAGTAAATATTCTAATATATTTAACTTTGTTCTAAGTTATCTTATCTCTAACTTTGTTCCAAGACACATGACTGAAATACAAGGTCAAATGAAATTCAATAGTGACCAATTACTAGACTAGAAAAAAAAAGAAAAAAAAAATAATGTTAGGCTTCTTTCTGAGAAATATCATGAAACACCTTAAATGTTCATTTTTAATGCTGCAGGAAGGGCTGATCTGTAATTAAAGCTTACAAAAATTAGGACTGCCTATACAGAAGAATATGGAGCTTGAAAACCTTGACTAAATAATACAAGGTCAAAGTAAGCGAGGGTGGTGGTTCTATTAGCACAACAAAAGAGGAAATATCAAAGCAATCTCTGGAACAATTGCAGCAACTAAGTTTCTGCATGTCAAAATGAACAGCCATGCAAAGCAGGGAAAAAGAGACAAGGTTTATGCAGAAGAGAAAACCTAAAATTTCCCTATCACACTGCTGATCAGCAGTGTAGCCAATACATGCTCAGCAACTAAATGGAATTCGTTCCTGAAAAGAAACTTTCTATTAGTGCTGAATGCATGATGTAGAGGGAAAAAAAATTTAAAAAGGACTTCAAAGGCAAATGCCATTCCCCAGACCAAATCCATATCTGTCTGTGTATGATACTGACGAAAGCTAAATGGAAATAGGGTGATTTGATATGCTGCTGCTGGGATTAGTTCTGATGGCAACACTGTGCTGTCCTGTAACATTAAACGTGTTGCAGCATGATCCAGCTTCTGTGCCGTCTGCAGGGGTCTTTCCTTTCACTGAAATGGGAAAGGCAACACATCTTCTTAATAAAAATGGAAAGGTGGGGACAGATGACAGGCTAAATAGTGGAGGGCATTCATTGCTGCTGCTTTCAGCCCAGCCCAGTGTACAGAGCAGTTGCATTTCTGCAGTATCAACCTGAAATGGAAATTGTCACTTAGTGGGTCACAGGCTATAACTCTATCTCCCAGCTTCTTCAAAGAGAAGAACAAGCATGCATGCATGCATTATCCCCCCTGCCATATTTTATGTCAGAAAGCACACTGAAGGTGCAAAGACACTATGTGTACTCCCCACTCTTGCACTCCCTGGTCACCAGAGTGAAGAAATATGTCTCTGTGAAACCACCTCTTTTCTAAATACAGTTGGCTGTGGCATGTCATGCCAAAAGGGTATCAGCACAGTTCCCTGCAGGCTGAATAAGCCATGACCTGACCCCAAGTTCTGCTCTTCTCTCTGTGTGCATGTGATAGAGATATAGCTCTAAGAAAAATATGACAGAAGCAAATCAGTAGTGATAAAGGCAGTGGCTACCTTCTTAATCAACATGTGGCCCAGGTTCTTTTAAGAAAATAATGCTTCACAATAGCTATACCTTTAATTCTTTTATGCTATTTTCCTGCTGGCTTCCACAAAGCATTTCATCTGTCTAGTGAAAAAGAGAGGCTGCTGACCTTCCCATTTACAATAACCATTGTGAGGGATTCACTTCACCTAAGCTTGGCCCCATGCAGAATAGCCCTCTAGCTTAACATATTCATTTTGGTACCCTTCTTAGAGAACATTGCCTGTATTGAACACTTATTTCAGGATGTGCTGTGTCATCTTATTGATGAACCAAATGTATATACTGTTGGCATAAATCTTCTTTTCTCTTTGTGTCCTTCATAAAAAATCCTACTTATAAGATGCTGTCCTGAACCCTTTCTTCTTCCTGAGGCTTAGCGTGTTTTGATTATAATGAAATCCATGTTAATTGACCACTCAAAGACTGGGTCTATACTTCAGTCACAAACTTACACATCTCAGCTATTTTTAAAATAGCTGTTCCTGGTATTGTAGCAGTTTAATCAAGACAGTATGGAGCTTAGTGCAGGCTAAGCATTTCTCCTCTGTACAGACAGTGCTATTGTTACTCTTACAGCAAAATAACATCTCAAAGCTGTCCTTTAAGGTATGTTGTTATTACTGGAACTCAAAGCATTTTAAGGACATAGTAAGAAGGATTCCAAACAAAAACTGTGGAAAGAAAAATATTTCTCAGTCGAAGCATAAACTCAGGATGTTTCTAAACATCATAAAATAAAAGTGCTAAAATACCATTCTTGGAATACTATTAGGAATCCCCATTTACTGCTGATCTTAGTGTTTGTATAGGAGCATACATACAAGATAGGAACAAAATTTTGTCTGGAGGTTTTCTAGTTCGTTCCCCCAGTTTGAGCACCTATCAGTATTTTAGAATGGCAATACTAAAGCCCTCAAGGAGTTTTCCAGTGGTCCTCTCTCATCTCTGAGAGCAATGATTTTCAGCACAGGATCTGTTTTATGTAATCTAGAAGAAAAAGAAAAATAACAATCATAAGATTCCATAAAAACTGAACTTTTAAATATCTGTCCAGTGTATACATACATGAAATAACATCTGAACTCTTTTAAAATATCTGACACACAAATTCTTCCACACATTAAAGTTTTATGCAATATCAAAAATATCCATTTAGATTAAACTGCATTTATTAACAACAGAAGGTCAACCTCCACCTGGCTTCATTTAGCCCAGCCATTGATCTATCTTTCCACTTATTAAATAAAAATAAAACTTTCATACTCACTGTATTTTACTGGAATCTGGTATACACATTTACTCAAAATTGAGCTGTGACTATGAAAAACGAGGAGTTCCAAAGTATATATTAATTGATATTGGAGTTCAAAACATTTTAATCAACTTACCAAAGATAGATGTTACTGTCTCTGGACCTGGTCTAAAGATTTAATACTAGAAATGTTATTTTGTTCTGAAGAGGCTTCTGATGTCCTTTTAAAGTGTATGGCCATTTCACAGACATAGACTTTAGATACTTGCTTCCCCTTAATTATTTTTTCCCTTTAATTTGAATAAAGTTTATTTAAAAAAGATTGGAATGAATGATCCCTTTTTCTATGGCCATTCATTTGCCTGCAGCATTACTTTTTAGAATTTTCATAATACAGAAAATGTGATTAAAATAATTTACTGTTCTTCATGAATTATAAATTATATAATAATTTCTTATTCACACATCTTGTACAGAACAAGCTTGTTTGGCTATACTGCTTGTCATGATATTATGAAACTATTAAAACCTTAATGGGTTAAAGTAAGGACTCCCTAAGTTTGCTTCATTGTGCTTGGTCACATTTAGTACAAGGTTAGTCTAGTACACAGCTATGTTTAGTACATGTTTAGTTAGCTTGGATCTGGGTTATGGCAATAATTCTATTGTCTTCTTGGAGAATCTGCTTTTTTTCTTGTCTTGTCTAAACTTCCTTAGGTTTTATATTAGTTTTTTTCATGTTGGGCCAGAACTTCTCAGCAGCAGCTACAACACTGGTGTGTTATAAACACCTTTCCTAGCTACCAGTGAAACCAGCACTGTGAGGGCTGCTGTGGGAAAATGAACTCCATCTCAGCCAGACCCAATACAATCTCTAGCAATCATACCTGGGAAAGAAGAGCTGTCCCTACACACAACTCTGTAACAAAAATAAATAAGTAAATAATCCAACATAAACCCTGAGTTATACTTTGGTTGATCCCAAAAGCAGCAATCCGTGACTGAACAAAAACCTGTAGAACGTGGCAGTAATAGGCAGACCATGAGCAGATTTGGCATTAAAGTTTCCCTCTACTTCTCATCCAGGCTAAAACAAAGATTCTACCTAACAATTTTTTTTTTTCCTTAAGGCCTTACTTTGTTCCTTTGGAAGCTAATTACTGAGGAGTTAATATTCCAAGACTTTAAGCTTCTAAGAATATTTGAGGTGAAATGGTCACAAGCAAAATACCAGAATAGTTGTATTAGCCCACAGAAGCACAGACATATACTCGCTCTGCTTCCATTTCCCCTGACCTTTATCAGTTGGGATAAATGAGCTCCATTTCTCACAGAAAACAAAACAAAACAAAACAAACAAAAACCAAAAAAAAACAAAACAAATCCAGACCTACTACTTCTTCACATTTTCCATTTCAGAGTTTTCTTCTCATTTTGTATTGCTGCTCACTAACTTAGCAGGACAATTGCCCTTCATTGCAATACCCTCATAATATCCTTTCATTAATGAGTCTGAGTTGAAGACTAGATTCAGAAAAACCCCACATGATTATGAGATGGATTATCTGGTAGTATGCCGTTAGTATTTCTCAGATGACATTTGCAGATGAATTTAAATTTTTAAGTGAAAATTACATGTTAATAAAAAATGTGGTATATTCTAATAAAATTTTTAAAATGTGATCACATTTTTTCATGCCATTTCAGGTGTTGGACCTTTTTCAGTTGATTATATTAGACTTTATAATTTTTGTTTTCTTCCTTTTTCAATCTCTTTATTGAATTTGCATAATCAACTATATTTGCTTTTACTGTTCAACCTTGATGACTTACTCAAAATTTTATTTTCATACTGTTTTCACAGATGCTGCAAACCATCTGGCTCCAGCCAAGACTTCTTCAATTAGCATCAGCATCAACCTTTTCTTCCTTCCATCACTTGACCATACAGTTGATATAAAAACACAGAGAAAGTAGGGAAGGATGGAAAGGAGGGGTAACCTGTTTTACAGTCAGGAATTCTGATCGCACAGCATTTTGAGCTGTTTTTACTTAACTTGGTAGGAGTTTTGCTACTGATCTTGGTGCCTATTGGTCCAGCCTTTATTAAAGAGATTTTTTTGTTGGATTCTTAAAAACTCCACCTTACATTATTCAGAAGGGAAAGCAATTTAACAAGAGAAGCAATTTTTAGAGTAAATACAGTAGTGAGCTGTGGAAATGCACATATGTAACCTTTGAAATTTCTTTGAAAAACATTATGTTATTCTCCCCAGTATCACCTTCAAAGAGCTTACTGTAATGGCTCTCTTTATTGGAAACTGAAGAAATCAGTGCCGTTAAAAAACACTTGAGTTTTGATAGTAAAGGAACTGAGGGATTTCTGACTGTTTAATAAGACGTTAAATATAAAATGAATATAAACCTCAGATTAGCACCAGGCAATCATTTCCACATGCAACATGGGAAACCTGCAAGTACTTTTCTCCAATATTTTAAATGCTTGGAATTAGTTCATATAAGAAACATTAATTGTTTCTCTCTGATTTCATCAATACTGAAATCAAAGGCACTCAGTCCCTAATTCTGCTGTTAAAAAACAAAGCAAAAATTCAACTTCCACTAAGTATACGACATAACAACAGTAGGCAATCTGGTTACTGTCTGCACTATGTATAACATTAAAATTATACTGTGTGTGTACATGTTTACCCAAGCATGTTCACATGCAATTTGGCTATGCAGCAGCAGTGTGCACAGGTCTTTCCACTTAGGGATTCATCATCCAGCCCTCTGGAAGGACCAAACACAATTGTGACAACAATTGCAAACCCAAAAGCATCACAAACATCAGGCCCTTGGCAGAGCAGGTGTGGAGTTTCATCTTCAGACAGGAAATATGGAGATGATCATCCTCCTCAAAGGATTTTTCATTTTCCCCTCAAATACTGATATACCTGAGGGTTTAACCAAAACAAAACCTGTACACCAATGAAGTCACACAGCTTCTTGTCAAACAGCCTGATTTTGTTACTCTGTGTATCATCATATTCTAACATTAGCTATGGGGTAGATGTAGGGAAGATAAAGCCAAACCCTTTCCAGCAATTCACAGTGAAAGGATAAGAAGCCATACATACTTGATATAAGGAAAAGAATTTATAATGAGCATGCTCAAACACCAGACCAGAGAAGTCTAGATTTTGCAACTTATTGACATAAAATAGCATGATAAAAATGATAAAAAACTGAGGCAACCAGTAATGTATTTCTGAAGTTCCATACCATGGTGTGTGAGAATTGCTGCAAGGAATAATTTGAGAAATATCTCTGCAGATGCCTCATATTTTCAAAAATAACTAGGCCATTAATCCCTCAGGGATCAAATTCCACCTTCCTTTTACTTCCAGAAGTTCCTTTATTTACAGGAGTTGTCTGCCAAATTCAGCTAAATGTGTCAAGGCTGGAGTGCACAACAAACAGCTTGGATTACACAAGCATTGCCTCCCTTGTTGTCCGATGGAATAACAAGAGTGTGTCTCTGAGAAATGAGCCATTTCCTTTCATCTATTTGAACTGAAAAGACACCATGCTGAACTGCACACTGAATCTTCCAGTGTGCATGTCTTTAATTCAAATGAATTAACCACACACATCTAGATAGATCTAGATCTAGGAGACAGAAAGAGAAGGATAGAGATAGAGTTAGGCTAAAAATCCATGGGCAGCTTTCTTATTTGTGACTTTTCTTCAGGAGAATCCTCAGGGTTCAATCCCATGGAGTGCTGAGTTACCTCACCTACCACTAACGTCAAAGGGGTTCAAGGGCACTCGGTGTCTCACAGAACAGAGCTTCAGCCTGTCAACGTGTTTAAACTACAGACATTTCTTTTTAATGAATAAAATAACATTCCCTTCTATGGTCCCCCCCTTCACTAGTACTTTTCTCATTTCAGGACTGATTTAGAAATGTGCTAAGTAAAACGAACACTTACTCCCTTCCTTTTCCATCACCAATTATTCCTGGTGGACACAGTGCCAGCGGCACAGAGGATTTCTTTGCCACATGGGTGGTCCTTAGGCTACAGTTCTGAAACATAGTAATAAATTCAGCACTGCGTAAGGGAAGTCACAGAAGAAAAAGTTAAGGGAGGGCAGAGTTACTTTCTAACATTTTTTTAAATGAGACTGAAAAGAATGTTTCTGTTCAGAACCTCAATTCTTGCTTTATAAAATCTGGCACCTACCTCTGCGAGTAGAATAATGGCCTGAACTATCATTAACTTACTAATTACTGAACTCCTCTGGTGGGACAAAAGCAATATCAGAACTGAGTCACTCAATCCCTGCCACAACCCAAGCTGGTTGAAATATCACAGCAGCATTGAGTCCTACAGGAAAAGAAGTTTGTGAGATTTACAACTCAGGTCTCCTGACCAAGGAATAGCCTCTTTTCCAAGGAAAAGCATAGAGACTCTTCAAAAGACAGTATAGAGACTTTTTTCTTTTCTTTAATTTGGCTGAAAAGTCCTTGTATGACAAAACAGGACAAAAAGTGATAGTTAGAGCACACCCTGCCACTGCAGTGAAGCCTACTACACCACACCACTTTGCAGTCCATGTGCCAGGTTGGATGAGTAAGCCAAAAGGAAGCGTTTCAAATGAAAGGACTGAAAGTGAACTGCATCTCACCTAACATCAGATGGACAATGCTGTTATAATTCCCTCTATACTTGCTGTTATAATTCCCTCTATACTCAGTAGGAAAAAACAGGGATCTGCACTATTTGAAAGGTTTCTTTTAGGATGGAGTGAGATACTTTTCTCCATGGACTACAAAAGTGGATTTGACAAACTATTGATTAATGGATCCAAGATTCCTCTGTTTGCTGCAGACTTGTGACTCCTCTACCTCTGGATACTGCATATGTTCTCTATTATCTGTGTTCCAGTCAGATAGTGAAATAATCTGGGCTAGGAAATGGCTTCTATTGTGAGTCTGTGTGGAAAAAGAAAGCACAGTGGAGAACATATATGTATGTTCTTCTACTAATAAATACTAATGCTGAGAATCTAGGGAACAGGGCAGTGGCAAACAGTAAATAAAACCAATCTCAGTTTCTGAAATGTTCTTTATTATAAGTAAGACATTATATTACATTATATATATATTATTAACATTATGTTGTTATTTCATAAAGATGTCAGCTACTTTGACAGCATCACTTTTTAATAACAAGCTGTTGCAGGGTAGAGCATTACATTAAAAACCTATGGTCACATTAGATTTGGGTAATTACAAGGGCTGAGTCAATGGAGAAAAGTGAGCGTTCTTATATTGAAAAAGTTCCCCACCACATAACTCGCACATTAGCAGCAGGGCTGGGGGTGGAAGAGCTCATGGCTTTCAAAAGGCTGGAAAGAGTTCCAACATTCCCAGTGCCAGAATACTTTATTAATATTCCTTGTCTTACAGCCTGGCAAGTGAAAAACTAGAGACCTGTCATCAATTAGAATGGTGATGATGAGCCAGCCTAAAATAGGCCAATGAACAGGGTAAGTGCCCCTGTGGTTTGTCAATTACCTGAATTATTTGCAGTAGTTTTAGTGTCATCTGCAATGAATACAAATAGAAAGCACATGATGTCTGGAATGCAGCATGTTTAAGATCAGCTTTGGTGTTAACAGAGGAGTGGAAACAACTGACATGTTTTAACAGAAATATTGCAGAAGAGGAGCTCTCATTCACATCTCTCTCCCCACCTTCATCCATGTTAAATAGACTCCATTCTGTCTGGCAGCCCTATGCTTTTTATAGAGAGTGGAGAAACCTGGTAGAGGGAAGTGCAGCTCTGCTGACCCTGAAGTCTGTGTCACAGTGTCACCGGCCAGTGTCACCGGCCAGTGTCACCACTCCTTGTCAGTGACTCACCCAGAATCAAGAAAATGGGCCAGCAGGACTGGTGGTGTAGGTAAATTCAGGGGATCTCAGATCACCAAGGTTTTTCTCTTCCCAAAAAATTCTGTTGTAGACAGAAGGTGAAAATAAGCAGAGGAAAAGGCAAGAGTAAGGAAATCCACTATTCCTGAATTCAATCAAATTATAAAGAATAATTTTTGAAAAGGGGAAAAATCAAATAAAAGAGATTGATTTTATTTGTGAGTTTGTTTGAAAGCTTTTTAGAAAGTTTTGTGGTAAATTCCATGAGAAATATTTAACAGCATCTCAGAAAATATTATACTCTTGCAACAATGAACTTTTATTCTTTATCAAGAAAACAGTTGGACTACCACTGGTTTGGTGAATATCTAGACTGCTCATTTGTTGGTCTTCCACTTACATTTCTCCTTTTCTTTATATCTTTGTATCCTTCTTTGCTTTGTATCCTTCCCTCCCACTTCTTCTTTATCTTCTTCAGAAATCATTAGGTAACTGCAATGATCTGACATTCATAATTATGTATCTGGCCACATTGATATTCTTTGTTATTTAAAAGAATGCCTGGGTAATTATTGGTATCTCTTCAAGTTGTCTGCTGTTCCTGGAAGATATTTTGAAATGTGTATTTTATATGGCATGATAAGTTTCAGAATTTTCAGTAAAATCATTGAATACAATAAAGATTTGGAGTACTACAAAGTACTATTACTCTAGAACCTTTTCCCTTCCTCTCAGCTTTCATATAGCTCTGGAGGCTAAATCTACTACAAGCATCTAACCTTCATTAAGAAATTTAAAATGTAGCTGTTTAGAATCCTAAAATTTGTCTGTTTAGAATTTAAATGTCTGACCTCCCCATTGCCTAAGCATTCAGACCAAGACAGAAGAAAGAGGTAGTTTTGTACCTAGTTTTCCTCTATATGCTCAGCAAATGCACAGTATGCACCAGTAACTCTGACCTCCCTATAGAAAGCAGATAACTCAGGAGAAGGAACACAGAAGCCCAACTCACCTACAGGAAAAGTGTAAAGTTCACTGATCTCTCCAGGGCAAGTAACACAAACAGGCTAGGAGGTCTTGACCACTAGAAAGAAGGAAGCTCTAAGACCCAAAATGTGGGCAGAGATCATTGTTTTGAAAGGAGCACTCTAAGACAGTGCTAAAATATCA
The DNA here is from genome assembly GCA_013399835.1 of Leptocoma aspasia. Classification (NCBI taxonomy): domain Eukaryota; kingdom Metazoa; phylum Chordata; class Aves; order Passeriformes; family Nectariniidae; genus Leptocoma; species Leptocoma aspasia. Next base: position 546,100 of record VXAX01005608.1, on the reverse strand, counting down.
ATTGGCTTCATTCTGCCTACCAATAACAGTGACTGCATCTTCTATAATGGAAAAAAGTTTGAATAATTAAGATCTTGCAAATTTCTTACAACTTTAGAATGTACAAAACATTCAAAAGAAGTCCACAATCATTGGAAACAACTCCTTAAAATAATCTCAAAATCCCTCATTCATGTATAGACATACAATAGAAGTGTGGAGTACAATTCTGGCTACTTTTTTACTTGGTGCACATGCTGCCATCATGCTACAAACATTAAATGGGATGATTCACTTTACAGAATATCCAGTATTGTTACTAAATTCCACAGTGACTGTTTTATTATGCTAATTGATAATCTAGTGTGCTCCAAAGATTAAAGGAAAATGAAATTAAAGCTACAAAATCAAAGGGTAACAACTTTATAATGCCTCTTTAATTTAGTGAAATACAATTAAAGTCACACAGAGATAGAATTGACTATGAATACCAAAATGAATGTAATTGACAGAGTAAATGTTACAGAGCAGGGCTGCATAAGAGCAAAAAGAAATGCCCATAAACTTCATTGCCACTGAGCTGTGCCACTGGGCAGGCGCACTGAACATCACAAGTCTTAAAAAGTCCTTGGGGATAGCCAGCCACAAAGAAAGCTATGATGAATGTTTATGAAATCACAAGTAGATAGTATTGGAAGGGTCTGATTTTATAGGCATGCAAAAAGCACCTGAAATGTAATGTGGACCATAATTACAGTAGAAGCTTGACAGTGCACAAGAAAAATGCTCCATTGATTGGAAAAATTTGAGCTGAACATACTGCAGTTTTTAAAACCTTCTATGCTCACAGCCTGACTTTTAAAAATGGTTTCTTTTAGGCCATAATCTGTGGAGAACTTGCCTCAATACTTATTTTAAGTTTTTGAAGTTGGTAGAGACATTGTAGTATAACTTTCAAATTCATGCTATCGTTGGCCAGTAATTCCATAGCTCTTCTGTGCTGGACTACTTATTAAAACAACTTTTCCCATACCAGATCCCCTGGCATCTTCTTACTGGTTGCATTCAACCTGGGAGAACCGCACCAATCCTATTTAACTGAATATCATGCCTTCAATTTACTTCGTGAACTGCTGGGATCAATGACAGTGTATAAGGCCTTTTCAGTGGAGGTTGCCATTGCCAGTACAACTCTGATGTTAGAAATCTGAAGGTGTAAACCTTCTACAGGCCTTGTGGCTATAGTGATAAATGTGTCAGTCATGTTCCACGTCCCATGTGATATTCTTACTTATCACAAAAATCATTAACATTTTACTATCTCTAGAAGTGACATGTATGGATCCAGAAAAAAGTCCTTCCTGGAGTATCTTCACTAAGTTTATTCTATGAAGAGGAGTGTAGTTCTTCTGGCTGTCAACACAACATATTTTCTAAATTATGAATTCACAGCTAAAGAAAATTTTGCAAAATTGCCTATATCTAGTGGACTAGAGTTTACATGAGTATAATAATCAGGTTTTACGCAGTCAGGTTTTCACATCCTGAGTATTTTTAAATTGCATCGTAAAAAATGAATGTACCTGCACTGAGGGATACATCTCAGCTTTTTAGACATCTGCACTGTAGATTTTTACATATACTAAGCATCTAAACAACCTCTGAAGTGAAAAATAGTACCTTTTGGAGGGTGATTTGTTTCATTAAAGAAAGATGAATCATGCCCAGTACATGTCTAAAAAGCTCAAGTATGGCTATCCACACTGTCAGCTTTTGAAATTGAGTAAAAATAATCCTTTTTTCTCCCAGTCAGGAGAGTAGAGGTTATAGACATTTGTTCTTTAGAAAATAACTCCTGTTTATGAACAAATGAATTAAATAAATTTATTTACATGTGACCCCAATATCATATTTATTTATTTATCAAAAAACTGGAGGTGAGGGAAGAATCTCTTTAGAATAATTCAATAATCACATCCTACCTCAAATATGGGGATTCTACATTTAAGTCCTAGTCTGAATGAGAATCATTGGTTTATTTAAATAAATTTTACATCATTACCTCGTATTTTCCCCACTATTACAGTTCCTGCAAATATTTCAGTTATTGAGTTCATGTTATTGGAAAGTTAGACCCAATGGTGATACATACACATTACAGATTCCCAGACTGACTTTAACACTAAGATTCATTAGCAAAGAACATCCAACCTCCCTACTACTAAACCCCCCTATTCAGCCTAACACAGGGCCTGCAAGCTACCTGTTTTAATGCTGTTCCTGAACTCTGCCTTGGAATTGTTTGCAGCTGCTATTTGGTCTGGGTTCAAAATAAAGCCAGGTGCTATGCTAACAATTAAGACAATCAAGGCCAGTGACATCCTCAACACTTCATCTGCACCCCAATGAAAAACATTCAATTCCTCTGCAACTTTCAGAAGTCCGTTCATCACTGATTTTTATTTTCTGTAATATTAGGAAGTTCATAGGCTCCAAATTTCAGCTAAAATAGGTCTATATAAGGGTGCAGCTAAGCACAAACACAGATGTTCAGTCATTCCACATTCACACCAGAATGGTAAAAGCAAGAGTAAACACTTGGGTCAAGATACAAACAGTTTCATTACTAAAGGAAGGAGGGGTAAAAAAAAAGCATGTGATGTAAAGGCAGTCACTCACCAACTCCCAGCAGGAGAACATTCCCAGCCAGTCAAAGCAAGCACAATTTGGCGAAAATCTATCTCCTCAACTTCACTGTTGAGCACAATGTTATATATGTTATATAGCACACAATATCCCTTTGATCAATTTAGGCCACCTATCCTGGCTTGGTCTCCTCTGAAATTCTTATGCACCTCCAGCCTATTCACTGGCAGCCAAAGGGATAAATAGAGAAAGCCTCTATGCTGCAAAAAAAGCAGTAGCCAAAACATTGATATAAGAACCATTTTAGACACAGATCCATAAAGCTTCCTATGGAAAAGGTAAACTCCAAAACAGCCAGACCCAATACAAAGTCACTACCCAAAATAAACAAAAAATTTTGACCTATGAAAGAAGCTCTTCCAACTGCCAAAAATCCCAGATTATGGGAAAAGCATTGAAATATGTGATTTATTTATAAAAAGAAGATATACTGAAAGGTGACATTGTTATTGCTGGGGTCAAACTTTTCCTATAACAGTAACAGAATGCAAAGATATAAGGATCAGTAATCTGAAATAATACTTTCTTATTAGTCTTCCAAGTTTTGACTTAACTCAGGATTAAAATTTCAAGATTAGTTGAAAGACATAGGAAAGAGCACAAAATTATAATTCTGGTATAAGTGTGTCCCATAAATTATAGGATTTTGTAAATAGTTAAACAGCCATTTGAAGTATAGACAGTAAGTTTGTAACTTACATGTTAAATGCCACTGGCTAATTGAATAGTGTAGAATAATATAGACCTAAACAACAACTTTCTGATTTGCAAAGTAACCTAAATCTAGCCAATTTAAATAATTAAGTGTAAACCAACTCAGGGATGTATATTTCAGCTGAGAATAATGCATCTATAAGATCAGAAAATAAAGTTTCACATCCTTTGTGGGCAACATCAAAGACAAGAAAGGAAAAAGTGTTCACCTTCTTAGGCATGTGCACTATCCTATTTATAGCAAGAGAGAAATTAGACTCAGAAAGTTTTTCTGAGATTTATGAAGTTCTAACTCCAGTATGCACAAGGTCAGAACTGTCCAGGAATCAGCTATAGATTTCTTGGCCAGAAGTGTGGTACACAGGAAATAAACAGTCAGTGACTAAGAAATAACTTTGTCTGGAAGATAAAGAATCCAGGAGCATCTTACACTCATCATAGATTCTTTATTAGTCCAATAACCCAGTAAAGCTCATTTGGGAGCCCTTTGTGAGCTGATGACATCTTTACAACATGAGGTAGCAAACTAATATATGAGTTTCTGTATTAATCTGCGGGTGGTTGAAATGTCTTTCAAAAAATAATGCACCAGGAAAGCAAAAGCAGCATCTATGTAGACAGGGATAAAGCATAGAAGAGCCAAGATCCCAGCCTGTATAATAAATATGGGTAGGACCTGGATGAAATCCTGGAGATGAGCACTGCTAACTCAATAATTGTCCAAGTATGGGCTTCACTTCATCAGGAGGAACATTTCATATGCAGTGGAGGAGATGACAACTCCCAGGGCTTGATGGGTCAAGGAGGCACCTTCACCATACATCATGGGAAACCCTTGGGAGGAGATCAGTTACAAGCTGGCAAGCTGAAGTCTCAGATAATTAAAGAAATCATATCTCAACAATAGGAAAATGACAAAAACCTTTTCCTATGGTAAGAAAGCAAATTGGGTGTAATAAATCACAGGAAGGCAACAAAGATTAAAATTTATTTCTCTCACATAACAGCAAAAGGGAGAAAGAGCAATTTCTCTTACCCCTACTTCTTTACATCTTTTGCTGTGACATCTGAAAGAAAGTTTTAACATTTTTCCTCCCTCATTTGCAAAAAGAAGCTGCAAAAGAAATCCCATCTTCACTGCTAAGTCTATGGAGACAGAATTATTTTGACACCAACAGGGATGCAAATTCATCTGTTGTGGGCGTTGTCACAGGGTGATGAACAAACAAACAGTAAAATCTGCTTCTCCCAAACTTATGGGAAAGCTGTGATTTGGAGAGGTGAGTTGCATCTTTATTTCACATGTACTGGAAAGATGTTCTTGTCAAAATTTCTCTCCAAAACTTATCAGACAGTTCTTGTTTCTTCCTTTTTACTATTTGACAGACAGTGTGGGAAGGGAGGTCTTCATTTGAGAGATTTAGTTGCACTGTGTCAAGGCTTCTCAATAATTTAAAAAGTGCATTGGGAGGATAATTTTACTGATGTAGTGCAATCTGATCCAGCACAACAATTACATATCAAAACCAACATCAGTGTATCACTGTAAGGGTTTTTTTTATGTCATTAAAAAGGCAGAAAGGAGCGTCTGGCAGAATACTGACATAATTTTTCGGGTTTTTTTTTTTTTAGTAATTAATATCTGAACATTTCAATTTTACCCTACATATTTGCTTTACCCTGAATTGAGGTCTGCTTTGGGACCCTTTAGAGATCTGAGCTAAGTGACAGAGATGTACTTACCCAGAGCCTGACTGAGTAGTCAAGGCCAGTATTTGCCCATACACCTCAAGGTTCTCAGCAGTATAGACAACATTTGGTACCCAAATGTTGGTACACATGCTTTGGTACCAAGATGAAGTCAAATAACTTTCAGGACATGTAGATCTTTTCCGAGCTCTGCACTAAGTGATCTTCAGTCTCAATTGCATAAAGCTAAAGACAGTGAATTTAATGGTGAATTAGCAAGAGGAATGCAGGGCTGTGCAAAGGTTACTACTTTTGGTCCAGAGAGTCTTTCAGCAAACTTACTTGAATAGAAAGGGTTAATATGGGCCTATATATGAATGGTGCAGACACCAGCCACTCGTTGTCAGATCCCATGAAAGCTTCTTTCACTTCAAGTTGCATGGTCACTACCTGCTGAGATGAGATGTAGAAACTCCCGGTAACATTATCTCTTCCTTTTAAGTGACATGAGTGATTCTACACATGAGTGAAGTATGGCAGGGAGAGGAGGGCAAAGAAAAATCAGAGCTGATCTTAGAAAGCCTTTGGGCACATGCCTAATAGAGACTTTTGCTGCTGGGATTAGTCGTGTTCTGGTCTAGCTCCATAATGCTTCCGTGTTGTAGATACACTACAGAACACAACCTCTAAAATTAAGGTGTGGTGTACACAGTATAGCCAAGCTGCCTTTCTATGCTCAAAACTGGATTACATTGTGAATTTTTTTCATATTTATTCCACTGTACTGCATCATTGCACTCTGGTGGATTTTAAGAACAAGTAAGAAGAAACTTTGTAAACATGCTAACTTTTGGAACCATTATGATCACTTTTATGTTTGATTTTTTTCCCAGAATTATAGATGGACACATTTACCCAGAGCACTATACTCATTGAATTATCTAGAAGAAAAAGAGGAGTAATTTCATGCAAAGGGAATATTTAGAGTGTATGGTCAACATTTCTGGGAATTTATGACTGACACATTTATTTGAGGCTGTTAAGGAGGTCTTGCTCTGACTAATAAGTCCTTTGAGAGTCATAATTGAAGCCTGATGGACTGATTACAGTGCATAATTCTTTGTTTTCCAAGCATTTTTTAAAAAAATTCTTTGTACTCTTCCTACTCAGTTGTTTATAAAATACATTATCTTGTTTTAATCTTTGTAAAGAAGTTAAACTAAGCATGCCTTTATATATCTGTGTTACATTTCCCTGAAATATTGTTTAGAGTAATTCTCCCATCTACACAATTTCCTTTACAGTAATTTTTTACAGAAGTACAAATGCTGATTTAACTGGCCATAAAAAGAGAACATTCATTCACAGCATCTGGCTTATATGCTGTGTTCAGAATGGCAAACGTTTTTGTTTGAAACAGCATTGGTTCATCTAGACCATCCCCCTGCCTGTGTTACTGTGCTCATATTGCACCATTTAATTGAAAACTAAGCAGCCAAATGAATACTATTTTGCAGCATCCAGCATTCCTCCCAAAAGAACTGCGATACAATACATTGTAGGAACTACTACAAGCTGGCAACAGAAATTTAGCAAATCACATTTCAAAGAAGAGGGGAAGAAAAGGATTTCAATCATGCTAATAAACTACAAAACTCATGTTTGCTGTAAGTTTTGATGTCCAGATCTCCTTCTTTCTCTACATCTCTCTCCAACCGCTTCTCTTCCTGAATTGCACAACATTTATTTCCTCAAAGTTTTAATGCCAATTTCACTGTGTTGGATTACAGGTGAGATAACTTCATTGGTACAACTGGCAGTGTGAATATCATTATGTTCATGTCTAAGTGTTTTTACAAGACCAATGTTCAATTTGGTATATTCCCAAATTTTTAATTTGTGTACTTAATGTGGAAAGAACATGAATTTATGAATACTGCTTTGCATACTTCTAAAAATCTATTCTCTGTTTGCTTGTTCACTCTGACAGTTATGGAAAACTTGAAATAGGAAAATTAGTCAAGAAATAAAGAAATATTTTCTTTATTATAACATTTTATTTCTTTATCATAAAATATTTTTGGACCATATTGAACATTTCTCTTTACAGAAAGGCAGAGAAACCTATATTTTCAATTCATGATTAGGGCTTTAAAAAATTACCCAGACAGCTTAATTATTTCATCATTTTCCCTTTTGATTTAAACACCACCTAAAAGATTATCTGTCTACATCTTTGCATAGCATTGACATAAGCTTTAAAGCACAACAAAGCAAGGTTATGTAATCAATCCAAATAGCAGCAGCACCCTTTCTACAACTGTGATCACATCTCAAACAAGTCAGGAACTGGCAGACTCAACATGGATTATAATTCTACTCCACACTGTGTTTTCTTCTAAATAGCACTCCAGCTCCCAAAAGACAAGTTTTGCAGCAAGCTCCATGGTGAATGACTGGAGACCAGAGGAGCAAAGGAATGTTTTCCTGTGAAAGGAACTTTAAATTGATCCTTTTTTGCAGTCAGAAAAAATGCATTCAAGCATCATATTTCTAACCCCAGCCTCGGCTGAGCATCACAACCCTGCTGCAACAAAGGCTGCTAACATAGCAGAGCAATATCATGTGATCTCCAATAAATCATTAACCTATGAAACTACTTTTCTCAAAGACCTGAGCAGATAGTTTGATGCTAGAGCAGTCATTTAATAATTAGACATCAGGAAAAGAAAATATCCCACTAACATAAAAGTTGCTGATATATCAGACTCAATATAAAGAATATAGACTGAGAAGAATGTTGGTATTTGCAAGGAAGTGGCCCAATGAAACATAAATTCAAGGTAAAACCTGAGAGATGGCTCTAGTACAATAGAAGTAGATAATGTACATTTGATGTGGATCCTCATTTCAGACAAGTTATGAGCAGTAAAGCGAAAATCTAGTAGGAAATCACAGTATAAATGGACAAGACAAGGATCAATACCTCTGAATGAAGTCCAGTGGCACAGGAATTGAATTAGGAAGGATGAAACCACAATTCAGGAATGATTCCAAGTCCACGCCTGTCACTGCTGTCTATTCTCAACATCCTATCCCAGCAGAGAGCCTATCTCTAAGTTATTGTTCTAGATTTAGAACAACTGCGATGAAATGATTGCATACTCAGTTTATTATCTACTCTATCATATCTTAATAGGTCCATTAAGATTATAACTGGGGAAAAATAGGAGAAATCTGCAATGGTACACTAAAGTAAGACAGAAAATAAATATTTTCATATTTAATTAAATGGTAAATTCATTGATGAAATATATTGCCTAACAAATAATATGTTATTTTTATTTTCCCACATTTACCAGAAAAAGCATTTGTTCATTTTTGATTGAACTTAGAGTCCACATGTAACAACTCACACCAACTCTGATTAATCATACTTAGCTTTCAGAAATTATCCTTCTCTTGTTTATACCTTGAAAAAAATTCCCATCAACTATACTTTAAGCAAGATAGAATATTCCAAGCCCAACACCAAAAGCCCTCCAAGACAAATGAAAACCCATTCCTAATCTTTAGGACTAGAAATAAGGCCTTCATTTAGGAAGGTATTTCATTTATTCATACAGTTTGATTGCACACAGAGATTTTTATCTTTTACCCCTGAGTTTCATGATGACAGTTATTTGTCAATGTGTGCCAAAGTGGTCACCTGAAAGTCAGGTAAAGTATTACTTGAAACTTACATTTGCAATCCTGGGTCCTTTGTGAATATGATGGATATGAAAGGACATGAGTTTAACAATCTACATATGCAGCTTTGGGAAATAAAATTCATGGTCTCAATAACTGCCCTGAGACAGGGCTTAGAAAAATATCTTTTGCTTCAAAACAAGCTGTCTTCAAAAACCATAAAGAGGAATGCATTTCTCTGCATTTATCCACATTGAACTTTAAACAATGTGTATTTTTGAGGAAATTTTAAGCCTTAAGGTTTATTTTAGAGGACATGAAGCTCATTCCACACTGCACAGTCATTATCACAGCAAATGTTTCTGCAACAGGTCGTTGATGGAAAGGAATGTTAAGTGAAGATCACCTTCAGATATCCTGACCTCAGGAACAGACTTGCCAGATTATCATCTTCCTTTGTACCTCTTCTGTCTCATCCATCCTCTCTACTTCAGTTCACTTGGTCTTTGAACCTGGCTCTGTAATATATCATGCCACATTTTTCAAACTACAGTGTATGTTAAAAGAAGCACAAGCAAACAAGCAGATAACACCATCTGGTACTCTGTTCCCAAGCTGTTGGACAATGGACAGTACTGTGCTGCTTTTTCTAACTACTAGATATAAAATTGGATTTAGTTTCTGTCCACAGCCTTCCCCTCTGCTTTCTTTCATGACTATGCTGTTCTCCCACTTCTGCTCTTCTTGAAAAACAGTAGAAGAATGCTGTCTAGACCACAAAGAGAGCCAGATTGTCCCTTCACCCCTTTGCTCTATCCTGGCTTTCATAGAAGTCAGTCAAAGTAGTCACAGCTATTTGTCTACCTCATGAACTACCACAAGGCAGTCAGGACCTTCCAACAAAAATTATCTTACAAGAAAACTGTCTACTTAACTACAGATAACAACACCTACTTAAATGAGTTTATATGTAACTATAGGTGGAATAGATGATAGAGGAATAAGGTGATAAACCAGAGGAACAAGTAAGAAACAGACTGCTGGCTGTTTCTTACTTACAGTACTCCGGTCTGGCCATGCCTTACATCTGATCTGCAGTCTGCTCTGCCTTCTCATTAAACTGCATTTCTAACTATTTTTCTTGAATGAGCATATTCTCTATTTTGTGGCCGTGTGTGTGTGGATGTCTAAGTGCCAGGAATCAGTGACCAGGTCATAAGAACCATGTGCCTACAATGTCAGAAATTGAGTCATATTTTGATGTGTCATCACATCAGAAAGAATAAAGCTGAACTAGCTGGTGAGTAGAGTAGAAGCTTGGTAGCCAGATATTAGAGCAGCTTTAGGTCTGGGTGAGATAAAAGTCTGAGCACTTGGTGCTGAAGGGACCAGGGGGCCTAATTCAGCACCTGTGGAGAATGTAAGGTCTGGCAGTTGACTACTGGTAAGGCCATAGGTCAGGACCAGACAGAAAGCCTTTTAGTGTGTGAGTCTGTACATCAAACTGCTGGGATACCAAGAGATCCCAGCTACTGATTAAATTTGGGGTGTAAGGCCAGCTGCTGGGAGGATCCATAGTGCTTGTGGCTGTGAATATGTGTGTAAGCCTACGTAACAACAGCTGAACTGTATCTACATGCCAGCGTCTTGGATGAGAGAGCAGGGATACAAGGCCAGCTGCTGGAGAGACCCGAGTGTATAAGGTCAGCAAGTGAACACATATTGTGTATGTATATGTATGTATATATTTCCCACTAACAGACCTTCCTCTGGAACAGCAAGCAAGGGAGGCAGATCAGGCCATTTGAATTTAGATCCTCAGTCATTGCTGGAAGAGTGATTTTGTTCTTGATCTCAGCAGGTGCTGCTCAGAGCTGAAACTCACTGAAATCCCTTTCAGCAAAAGCCATTTTCTTTCCTGAGGATTGGCAAACATACTTGCTGTTAACCAAATGAGTTTCTGTATCATTGGAGGATTCTGCAAACATAATGCCCCCTATATATTTGATGTCATGGATGTTTCCCAGCCTAACTACATTCTCCTGCAAAAAATCTTAGACAATTTCTAAGATGAAAACTTTCAGTACACCTACAGCAATGACCCTTTGACTCTTAACAGCAGAGTTCACATAGATTCTCAATGAAAGGCATGTTTTGAGGCATTCTCAGATGGCCCTTGCAACTGCAGGTAAAAGATCAGGAGTCTGGCTTTCTGTTTATAATTCATGTACCCTTGTACTCACCTGCATGTTAACTCCAGTTAACCTACATTTCTCAAACTTCTCCCTGAAAACTCCTATTTGTACCACCTTGCTCACATGTTATTTTTGCAAAACCTTCTTCACATAAGCAGTTCCAAAAAAACTTACTTGGAGTAGGAAAGGGGGACACTAGTTATGGACTTTTCTAGGGACCTTCTGCCCCCCTAAGACATCAGTCTGATATATTGTCTAAGCAGTCAGCGTCTAGCTCTCAAAAACACCTTTTTTTCTCTTATATCCCTTAAGGGACTTATGCTTTCTTTACATCCAAAAATGGTCAAAATAATAGCTGAAAATTTTATCCCATTGTAACTTTAATTATTCATGTAAATACAAGAGAAAACAGATATATAGCACTATGGAACACATACTGTATTTCTTTACACATTTGAGTCATTTAATTTCCCTGTATCATACCCAAAGCAAAGGCTATATTACTAACCCTGTGGGATTTCAGAAATCTGTCCATATATACATTTTCTGACAGTTCAAGCTTCTCCATTCAACTCTATGGTACAAATACCCAGAATTTGATATAGGGTAGTAAAGGATATTAAACTTCCTCACAAGAGAAATATCCTCTCTTCCATCTCCTACAGCAGATGGAAGCTTTCTTCTGGAAGAATACAGTTGAGTGATGAGTCTTTTTGATAATCTACCACAAGAGTTTTGAAAATAAAAGCCTACAATTAGGCACATTAATCCATATTTAGATATCTACCTTATTAAAAATCAAGCTCACATTAATTTCTTTCAGAGTGTTTCAGAATCAAAGATGGCATGAGCTGGAGAGCCAGAGAGCATATAGTACTACTGAAAGCCAGGCAGGTGTCTGAATAGGACTTCATATTTATCTGTTCCTGAACTTTGATTTTTGAAGGTTTTGGCTCATCATGCAAGTTGTTTCATTGTGGGGAAAGAAGTAGGGGGAAGATTAAAAAAAAAAAAAATAAAGAAAGAAAGAAAACCAAACAGAAGAAGGTCTCTTGATTCCTGAATGTCTCTGGCTACCCTTTCTGATGTGTGACTCATTGCTGGCTGGGAAGGGAATGAGCTTTCATAATGAATAATAAACTCTGCCGAAACTCAGATCTGTTATGCAAATAAACATATTAAATGAATGCATTTTCCATGCAGCATAGCTTCTGCCAGGAAATTTGTTGAAAACATTGTTTTGCCATTGACAAAGGACACGTGCCAAATTCAAACCTGGTGTGAGTGGGCGCAAATCTGTTGGTTTCAGTGGCATTGTGCCCATTCACACCAGGTCTGTAATTGGCCTATTGTGTTTCAAAGGCTTTCATGATCCAAGAAGTGCCAAAGTGCAGATAAACAAATTCTTTAGCTATAGAAGAGATTTTTCAGGGTCAACACTAATTTTCAGTTCACTTAGCAGACATAAACTCCTTCTGGCTGAGTTCAGTCTGTGACTGTACCAACCTTCTAACCTACAGAATGAAAATTCTTGGGTACTCTCAACTCCCTCTCTGCAGAACTGTTAAAATGAGCCAGCCTTGAAGGCACCAGCTTCAGAAATTGTATCTCAGTAGAAGACAGAAAACAGGACTGATTCAATAAAAATTAACCTGACCTTCCTGTTCTGACTTCATCCCAGGCAAAATCTCTTTCAAGTTTTAAAAATATTTTATTTTCTTTTTGTCTCCACAAGTTATGTCAAATGTCAGAAAAAAACAAAGGCTAAGCATACAAAAGAGTGTAAGACGGACTGTTTTTGTCAAATCTTTAACCTTGTTTTATGGTTACAAATTATGTAAATAAATATCTCAATTTTTTGAGATCTGCATACACATTAAGTCATACCTCAGAATCTTTTGAAGTATACCCATGCAATTTCAGAGAGATGTTTCTGAACTCATACTTTCTTTTATCTCAACTACACCAAACACTGAAGACTATCCTGATAACTGTCATAAGGACATGATAACAAACATCAAATTTGGCAAAGAGTTACTAAGCTGAGCAGTACAATACTTGCTCAGATAGGTCCAACTACTCCATGACATTCTATGACCATTAGAGCAATATGGGTATCTAAATGGTTAGAATAAACAGTGACTAAGAGGTTTGGATTCCAATGAGAGAGAATCAAAGATTAATGTGAGTATTAATAGAGTGGTATGCAGTATAAAAATAACAAATCAGATATGGTACAATTTCTCATTCAAGCTGACTTCTTTAACATTTTTGAAATGTAAACATGAAGCTGCATAAGATCAGGTCACTTATTGCCTGAGGACAGCAGACCAAATTTTATTGTCTTGATTTTGGAAGATTTAAGTCCTGATTTGTCTTCATTCAGGCATAAGAAATCCTGGGGCAATTTTTCTCACATACAAATTACTGATTTTCATATTTTCATCATAATTTCTGTTTGGTTTTCTACTGCACCTACTTTTTTTACATTAGAAGTACAGCTGCTACATATATGAGCAGCATCTGTGGCACAAAGCTGAAAAATCAGGTTTCTTTCTGTACAAGTATGGCATAACAGCAAACAGTGCCATTAAATCAAAGCTGCAATAATCTGCAGCTCCACTGACAGATATCTGCACATAACTTCAATGTGACTTATGTGCTAAGATAATGAATTCTATAATGCAAATTTACACATGGGGGTCAAATAAGGAAGTTCTTTGTATTTGACAGTACATTGGGTATTAGGTATTTGTCACAAAATAAATAATTCATCTCACATAACTACTTGCTATGTAAATGATAGTCTATGTATATTAAAGCATTTAGCACTTAGAATAAAATGGACAGCTGGGGCCAAATGAATATCTCTCAGGACACATTACCATTAGAGCTCCCCTGTGAGTTTTTAACTCTTTTCACTTCTGAGTGCTGTCATGAGGACATTAATTGAATAAGGCACAGAATTCGTTCTAATGCGGGCAGAGCCACAAAAAATGAGAGGAAAATAATGTAAAGCAGCACATTAATTTCAGATTCGACTTTCCCCCAATTTTAATATTTCTCAAATCCCCCATGTAATTTGGTTCTGATTCAATTTAGAAAAAAACAAAGGTTAAATATTTTCAAAATATCAAGCAGATGACAATCAATACATAATTTAAATATGTTTAATACAAGCTGAGATTTAGTCAGGATTTAAAGTCCAAAATTCCCCCTATATCTCATACGAATTTAGACTATCATTGAACACATTCTCTCATTCCAGCCCTCTAAAAATCCTTCTCCTATTGACTCAGACCCAAAGTGAACTTTTATTCCTTTCCTATTGACTCAGACCCAAAGTGAACTTTAAAGAGAGCATGAAGGTTAACCCACTAAAGAGTGACCATGCAAGGGGTTTAAGGGTAACCCTCCAGACCCTGTGGAGAGGGTAAACTGGAGTGCACGCTCTCAGTCTTACCCAGTATTGCATAAATTTCCTCTAAAGATGAAAGAGACAAGGGCTGTTTTAACATTCTGTGCCCTGCTCCTGATGTTAGAAACACCATGAGACTCAAATTGTCTCTCACACCTGTAGCTGTGAATACAAGTCCACTAAACTCAGTATAGTTGCCTGAGGCTTCTATCCTGGTTTAAGCTCAGCATCTTCTCTCCACTGGAACTCCTCTGAAATACACAGAACTTATAGCATTCAGTGGTTACTTTGAACATGGTATAAACCAGACTGGACCTGATTTACTGATCTAGCTGTTACACATATTTCAATAATCTTTTCCTCCTTGCTTTTAGGATGATCATATGATACCCCTGCTAACAACCTAGACTTCTCTAGGGCTAGCTTAACAGTTATAGATTGGATTAGACAGAAATATGATATACAGAGAAGTAATTTAGAAAAAATCATAGTATCTGTGATCATCACTGTTTCATCAGTGTAAAGTCTAAGCTACAGTGAAATATAAAGCCAAATAGTGAAGAAAGACAGATAAAAGATTCTGATGTTTTAATCATTCACAAAATATGTCTGTTCCCAAGTTGTCCTAAATGCCAAGCCAGCATGAACTGTTACTTTTTCATACTGCATACCAACATTTACTTCAACTTCAGTTTATATTATAATCATACTAGTTATCATAACACGAGTTCCCTGCTGAATTCAGCTTTGAATTAAGGTGAGGAAATTGAAAGAGTTATACCTATGTGTGTCCTGGATTTTTAGTATCCTGTTTCAGCACAAAATATGTTAACACAGCCATCATTTGACCTCAACACATTGTCATCCAATTCATCCAATGAAACAAAAGAAAGTGGAAGACAGTGTTGGTTTAGTAAAGACACTTAAATATTTTTGTGTTTTCCTAAAGGAGAAGTTATAGGTTCTGCTATAAATGCAAAGAGAAATCTTTGTCCTTTGAAATCCTGGCCACTTGAGCTTTCGAGTAGAGATCAAAGACACCTAAGACAGTAATACTGTCATTGACAAACCCATCTAGAACAGTGCAAACTTTGGCAAAATGGAGTTTCAATTGCAGGTAGCAATACTGGGATAATGCTGGTGAGCATCAGCCTCCTCCCAGGAACCTGGTGTTATTCAGGTCAGGCAGAAACCAAGTGAGCCATTTGTGGGGTGTTCTTTATCTGCAGCCAGCAGGGTGAATACAGTGCTCTACTATCAGTATGCCCTTAGCTCCCTGGCTGGTTTGCTTTATTTAGGGATGTAAACAGCTTGCCACATTTTAAGGCAGATAAAAAGCTGCCAGTGTCTGTAAGGGTGGAGAGTAAGGAGAAAGGGGTTTCTCTTTGGGGCTGTTTAGGGTCATCTAAACATAATTTACTTGATAATTTCAGTATTATAGCCTTCCTCACTACTTTAAAAATGTTGGTCTACAACCTGATAATGCCTCCACAGTCAGCAGTGTAGAAAGAAGACCTTAGACCTTTTCTGCAATAACTCTAGTCCTGGTGGATTCAAACTCTCATTGGTTTTGCTCTCAAAGTCACATTTGTAATATGGTGACAGCTGGCTCAGTGCTTTTTCATGTCATTAAAATCCAATGTCTTAAAAGAGTAAGTTTTGTGAAGCCAAGACACCATTTCAAACACAGAAAACAAAACAGTATAATAAATCTCAGTTGGAGGTTTTTTTCTCTCTGAGATAACCTTTCCCTCACAGCAATAACTGAAGGACAGGATTATGTGGCATGAAGTGGGCACATTGCTATCATGTGCAAGATAGTTTGGACCTCCAGCTGTGGAAGCTGGGAGAGAAAGTAAGGAATATTTCAGTGTGGCTAGTGAAAGTGAAGGTTTGTTTAAACTGATGGAGCACAAAGGAGATCACGTATCCCCCTTTGAGACCACCAGCTGGGGTACACATATGCAGTGCCAGTTCCAGTGGCATGTGCATGGTGCCTCCACTTGCAGACGAGAGCTCTTTTTGGCTCTCTGGGTGGTGTGAGAATTGAGACAGTTGTCAAGAGTGCCCTGGCAACTGGGTTTGTGGGAGATTGGTCTAATTCTGATATTTCGCTCCCTCCTGTGCTTCTTCAGTACCAGAATGCACAGCTTCTCTGCAGTTGGAAAGATAGATTATCTTGCACATGAGCTGCTTTCTCCCCTGCCTGCCTCCCTCTGAGATTGCCCTTTCTGTGTGCTCTTGTCATATCCTCAAGGTCAAAAAGTATGGAAGAAACATAATGTTTTTCCAGGTGTTTTTCCTAAACAGCTTATTCTCTGAAGATGCCATTGTTAAAGGCTGCACAATAATAGGAGCTAAATGCAGATGATGAGTATTTAATGCAGAATACTGAGTTTTCAAATCTTTCTTTATTTCAACTTGGGACGGAGATACTGCTTTGAGGAAGAAAATTTAGAAGTGAATAACTGGAAATTTATTTGGATCAATCAAAGCATTTAATTTTTATTAAATTATTCTTGCAATTTGATTTTGAATTATATAAAAATACAGTGGATATGTGTAATAATCAAATAAAATATTATTCATTTCAAAGGAGAAATTAAGCCATCTTGTTCTAAAAATGTCAAAAAGTAGGGGTTTTTTGCCAAAATAAAATGCCATTTGGATGTGAATACCCCTATGAACCATTCCAATTTCAGTGAAATGGTATTTGCAAGTGGAAATTTCTTTCATCTTTTTTTTCCTTACCACTGCTAAACAGACATCACTTTCACAGCAAAAGGTAGACAAATCAACACACACAAAATAAATACATGGTTTCCATTTGTTTATTCATGTGTACATTTAATCTGTTCCTGATCCAAAGGCCATTGTATTTTTTTAGAGATTTCCTTGAACTCTTTCGATACCCGTGATTTCTGAGCAAATGTTGAGACAAGCACAAGCAGTTTATGTGCGTCCCCATATCCCACTTTCCATGAATCAGCATGCTAATCCTCATGTTAGCCATTCTGAGGTCTGCCTTGATGAACAATTAGTGTATTGTAACATGCAAAGCTTTGATAAAACTGTTTCCTAGCCCATTTTTGCCTATGCAAGGAATTTGAGTTGTTGATCCCAAGAGCATGTAGCACTAATCTGCTTCTTGTATAATACACTCTTTTCCTTTCCTTCTCACTTTGATTACTTCTGAAATCTAGTTTGTTATTTTCTATTATTTGTCATTGTTTTATTATTTGTTATTCATTTCTTAGTTTGCTCTCATTATTTGTCTTTCTTCTTTGCTATTGCTTTGTTTGCATTCTGTTTCTGCAATATTTTTTCTTTTGCTATTATTTTTCTTCATTAGCTGGGGCGAACATTTATCTCTGCATATCATGTAGCTTGTTTTTATTTCATTATTTCCCGTGTTTGTGTTACACAGCCACCACCGCTCAGCCTCACAAAGTCTTCTAAAGGCAACTCTTATCAATACAGCACCACTGAACCTCACAGATAATGCTTTATTAAATGTTACACTGGAGCTGAAATCTTACACAGTAGGTAGCATAAAATCATTACCAGCTTGAATATTTTTGAGGATCAAGATGATAATGATAAGAGCAATGTCCCAACAGGGGACTCGCCACTTATTACTTAATCCACAAGCCCCCTGTAGGTGTATTTTGGTGTCATTGAATGCCCACCCAAGGGTTGTATGAAAGCCTGAAGAAGCTAAGACACATCAATGGTTCTGCAAAGGTCTTGTAACACAGCCTAAGCTCTCTGGGGTTTTTAGGGACTTTTTGTTATTAATAAAAAGTTAACGGGAAGTAAAAATATTGCATGGGAAATGTGTGCATAAAAGCCTTACTTTCTTTATGACTCTCTCCTGTACAACTGCCCAGGAAATAACATCCCACACTGTCTTTTCTTTTTAAATAGTATATGTGAGTGATCTCTCATTTCTTCTTTATCTGTGGGATATTTAGATATGTAATATAAAAAGGATTTGTAAAACAAATAGTGGTCCCCACACTCTAAATTTCTCCAGTCAGAGCAAATGCAATGTCATTCACTTCATAATCTGAACTATATTTCAGGTATGAAAGGATAAAGTAAGTTAATATTTTCCTGAGCAAAGCTATCAAGCAGACAAACACTATAAAAATGTTATATGGTCTTTCCTTCTCCTCATGTCAGTGTAGATCTTTGATCCCCACATCCAGTTTTAGAATGTTAAAGGACTGAGAAGATCTACAATTTCTTTAATAATATTGGTGTTTTCATGAACTGTGTAATGTCCTCTACTCAGATGGTCAAGATTTTCAGGAAGATTATGTCTCCCTTTTGAATTATTTATAATGTTTTGAAGGTCACTGTTCTAGTACAAATCTGCATTTCCCTCTAAAGCTCTTAAGATTTATCTATTGGAACAGTTAGAGGTTGGGTTTTATTAGTTTTTATTTTCTTTTTTTTTCCTCATTTGGACCCTAACATAAGCAGGTCAAGTCCAGCACTCTCCAATGAGATCAGTGTTACAGGAGCATGGTCTTAGCATGTTATATCTGCTCTTCAGGGAAGGGAGAGGTTCCCACAATGAATCTAATTTATATAAAAAAACAGAGATCTCCACTGTCTGTCACTCTTACCATCTACATGCAAATGACAAAGCCCTCAAGTCAAGATGTGCTACATCACCTAAAGAAGCAGAGGTTGAATGCTAACCATAATTGAATTCCCAAAAATCACAGCAGGATCAGGAATTTACACACTACTGTATAGAATGTAATACATATCAGAGACTGGAATTTCTTACAGAATGCAATTTTGTACCAGGTAACTGCATTGCAATGACTATGAACAATGTTTAGCATCATAAAAGCCTTATTTCAGGTACTTTAGATGCTGTGAGTTAGTGTGCCTGATAAGACAAAACTTCTAAATTTGAGATATCTTTTCCCTCCAACACAAGCAGACCTTAGAGTCTGCAGTAAGAAGTTTCATTAAGTCAAGTGTTTAACAGAACCTTTTCTCTAGCTCATTTTGCCTAAATGAGGTAAAATTTCTTTTTATGGGACACACAGGCAAATACAACAAACACACATTATAAAAGAATGGCACTTAATAGACTTCATTGAGCTGAAGCCCAGACAACTATATTGATGACTCAGTCTTACAGTGGGACCTCACTGGTTTTAGATTACTCTTCTCTGACTGTTTCTCTATACAATTTCTTTTATTTCTCATTGTCTTCAATGTTCAATTCTGCAGTTCTTTCAAGTACTCAAATATTACCCATCCACACTGGTATAAAACCAATGCAAAAGGGTTATTATTTTTAGCTACATAATTTTCCTTTAAAAGTTACATACTCATATACATCCTATGCCTTACAAAATTGAGAGGGGGAGTAGTAGATACACAAACCCTTCTCTTTCCTTCCAGTAGCATGAGGTAAATTGCACAATAAATCAATTTTTATGGATGTTGTTGACTTGCAACATTTGCTGCTTTTAAAAATTAATAGCTGAAATAATGAACATCCTCAAAAACTCTCTGAACAGTCAGCTTGATTAATTTCCTGATATGAAAAGCAGTTGACAGGTGCAATATTCTCTGCTGAATTTTTCTGTAGTCTGATCAGACTACAATCTAAACCTATTCCAGTAACACAAGTTTGTTTGCTCAGGGTTTAATTTGGGCAAAACAAACAAACTTAAGTCCCATATTGTGCTTTGCCTAGGCATGCATACACACACACATCCATAAAATATTCCTTCCCGTAAAATAAAATCAAGCTTAACTTTTGTGCAAATATTATTCTGAAGTCATGATTGCACTGCAGAGTGCAAAGTGCAGCTTTCTTTTTTTCCCTAGAGTTGGAATTAAATAATGTTGTTCTCTAAAATGGGAACAATTTGGGATATATTTCCAGTTAGGGACAAAAAAAAAAAAAGAAATCAAAAACATTTTGGTTAAGTATTAGGGAAGTATTTGTGTAAATTTTAAAATGTTCATAGGATTTAAAATATCTGAAATATAATGCCATCCCATGTTCTTTATTGCCCTGCTTTTTATTGCTGAGATATTGGTCTGAAATAATCAAGATAAATGCCTGAAGTCATAATTAATGGGGCTGCCAGAGATATTCAGATGATCCAGCTAACTATATCCTGCATCACAAACAGTGAATGGACATAGAATCTTCACTTTCAATGAAAAAAGGTCATCAGTTCCTCAGCCATATACAATCTCTGCTATCTAAAGATCCTTTAAAATTAGCTCTTGTGAGGAATGTCTGCATGAAAAATAAGCAAAATATGTTTTCAGTCTGAACATAACAAATTTGATGTTCTTTCTTATTTTTCATGACATTAAGCTCCATGATATCTCTCTGTATACCTTAGGGAGTTTTTTCTCTGTTATTCAGGAGTTTCCTCTGCTGATTAACAAATTCAGTGTTACTGTGAGAGAAAACTGTGGAGCATGTCTTGTTCAGGCACTCAGATAAATAAAGCTGTACAGGAATGTGTGAGTGAGACTGAAGGAAACCTTCATAAAAGTTTCAGTTGGCAGATGGGGATATCATCTATGCTGCTGTCGAAGATTTCCAAGACAATAAATATTTCTCTCTTGATAATCACGTTAGATAACTTCTCCATCAGCAGCTCTTGCAACTGTTAAGTGTCTGGGGGGTTTGTAGATTAACAAGATGTCAAGGCTGGTCTTTACTGTAGTCTTACAAAATAAAGGGAAACACTCAAGGGAGTCTGCTTCAACAGAATTCATTAAATTTCTCAAATATGCAGAGGAATTACAGAGAGATAGCTAATAAAACTATGCAATCTGTTTGTCAGATATATAAAAAAAATTAATTTACAGAAAGTAGGCATTTCCACTACAACGTGGAGGCAATTCTTAGGATAGGACTTTCAGATGCATACACGATCCATCAAAACAAGGTATTAGAGGACAGATGAACAGGTAATAGGGCAAAATGGGCTTAGGAACATGATTCTAGAGAAAAATCTAAAACTCATCAGGAATAAAGAAGCATGAAAACAAACTTCCAGATAACGGTATAGACAAAGTGAGATATGAAAAGGTTTTAGCTTTGTTCAAATAAAATTACATTTTGTCCCCAGAGGACAAAGACATCTTCCTGAGTGAAGAGAAACATCAAGGTCTTTAGCATCTGCAAATATATTCTTACTAAGTGATAAATTCTGTCTCTGTTTAGACAAATATGAAGACTGAGGGTTATCAAGTTCTCAGAGATATCCTGCTTGCAAACCAGCAAAAGGCTTCAGACAGTAATGTGGTTTTCAGTGCTTCTTGGCTTGATTGGAGAAAGGAATAGCTTATGTCATCCAGGGTAATTTGCTTGCAGATGAAAATGAATTAGAATAGTAGAGATGGAACCCCTATGTATAGCTGGTCTCATCGTCCTCTACAGTCATGATTTTTCTCTTCTCTTGTGTCTCATTGTGCCTGAGTAACACAGCAGCCCACTGATGATGAGTACATTTGTAAAGGCTGTGCTACCACCTCCCCCTAAGCACACCAGTGCTGTATTGCATATGTCCATTTACTACCCAGAATTAGTATGAGCATTTAGGTTATAAAACATTGATTTTCATGGTCCAGGGAGGAGGACAGGAGAAACTGCCATCTCAAAATCAGAAAAAAAGGCAAAGCATTGAAATTGGCATAGTATAAACTAAAGTATACGACAAGAAGCACCAGAAAAGCATGTCACTGAGCAGAATAATAGTCTACTACAAGTTAAATAATGATGCCAGTAGGAAGACAGGAGGCCAGAGTCAAAGAAAAGACACCTACTTATTCACAATCCAATCTTAAACTTTCGTTCCCTGACTGAGAATAAGCACCCACAAGATGTTAACTCCAGATTTATTGATAACTCAAGATGGAAGGGAACTTCATCTTTTTATGATTAATTATGGACAGATTGAGAATGAGGAAACTGCTCTGATAAGCTGCTTGGACCATGAGGAAAGAGAATGCACCCAGAAATGCCCAGCTGTCAGCTTTGCTGGAGGCATTGACCCCGGGGAACAAACTTAAGGCAGAGCAACATGAAGATGGAAGCAACACTAAAGAGGCTAAAAGACTGTCTGCTTCACATCTTAATTGCTTGAGTTATTAAACAAACACATCTGGTGTTGATGTCTCTGGAATGCTGCACTTTTTGTGTATCACATATGCCTCTGTGTTAATGCTTTTATGAGCTGCTCACTTTGGGCTTGGAGACTTAGGCTGCTANTTTTTTTTTTTTTAATCTTCTAATGCAAAACTTATAGGCACTTATTTGGTGATTTCATTTTATTTGTTTTTACCCTCAGCCTTTTGGGGTTTGCCTATTTCATTGTCTATCCATTCGCCTCCCGCCGTGTCTGCTTTCCCCAGTTTGTTCAAGAGAAATTAGCAAAATTAAATAAAGAAAAATTCCACTCTGGCAGGCATGAATTTGTTAGACTGAGTTAAAGGAGACAAGTTTGCACAATTTCATTATGAAGCCAAGTAATTGTTAAAAGAGATGCCGCCTCTTATTTGCTCAATAATGCTTTTATACATTTCAAGCTTTATGAAGGATTGATTTGATAAAAATATCCTTGGAGGACTGTGACCTTGAGTTGCCTTTTGTGGAGGAATTTGCTGGGTCTAACCTAAAAAAGAAATGGAGATGGAGCCTATGGAGAATTTGTATTTGTAAAGTGATAAATTTGTGCAGACATACAGAATAAGTTATTGATAAATTTTTTCACAGTGTTACAGGCTACGAAAGGCATTTTCACTTGGCTTCCTGAAAATTTCTTATACTTCTTCACATTTAAAGATGTGAAGTAATGATAAAAATCACATGTACAATATAGGGAGCTGAGATTATTAATTACTTAGGAGTCAAGGATACTGTAAAGGCACAATCCTATGTTATTACCTGATAACGTGAAAATGCCAGACTACAGAAGGTATTTTGGCCAATACTTTGATCTCTTTTTATGAAATAATGCATAAAGGACTGCATTTTCCTCAAGAACAGCCTAGCTGCTTATTCCATAAGAATGGGAAGCATTTCTTGTTATCCCAATAAAATATGGTGTATTATCCTACCCAAATTGTACCTGCTGCCTAAGCTAAATACACACCAATGATGTTTTGTCAAAAATAGAGCCTGCAACATTTTCTCTGAGCACAGAACATTTACCTGAGTAAATGTGTCTACAAATAACATATAGGAATCTTTTTTTTCCACTTACAGAGATACAGATATAAGACCAACTCAAGATTCTTGAAAGTCAATATTATATGTTCCTGTAGTTTCAATATATTTCTTATAAATATTTTAGTGACTTTATTTCGTTATCTTTCCTTCTGCAAAGTTGCTATAAAAGCAAATTACATAAGCAAGTTATCGTTGTAAGGTTTGGGTGGGGCAGAGGGGCGTGGGGGCAGGCAGGATTTTTTTTCCCAAATGTTGTTTCTAATACATTTAAAGTATGGATTATTTATTATAGGATTTAGAATTAGTTTCAGACTAGTAATCTAAATTTTGGAGTACTGAATTTTCAGAGTGGAATTATACACTTTAACTTCCATTTCAGCTTTCCTGCCTTTTACTCTACGCTGACAATGTTTGCAACATTCACAGTTTGATTGCATTTTGTATCTATGAAAAGTTCATTTTAGCATTGTTTAAATAGAAAACAAATTTCAGCTGGCAATGAATATAATTTACACTGCTGTGTTATTCTATCATATTCATAGTGGCATTTGGTAACATTTGCATCATTTGCAATGGGGTTATGTTAGTGTTAATGAAAAACTAAAGCAAATCATTAGTCCTTTATTAGTTTGAAAGCTAACATGAAACATAAAAATCTAAGACTAAATTTCTGGAATTGCTCTATAACAAGGTAATTTTTCAGCTATCCCTGTCCCCAGGACTTCCAAGGAGAATGCCTGGGTATAACTGTGCTTCTTGTTTACAGAAATGAGAAAGAAAACTTAGACAAAATCATAACAAAAATTAGTGGCTATTATATCACTATAGTTTCTGCCTGTACAAACACAACAGTCTAACTGAATCATTAATGTCAGCTACCTGTGTCAACTCTTTACAGCACCTAGACATATGTAAATGCATGGAATTAGAAGCTGCCTTTTTTTCCCTCCTATAAGCATTTGCTTTAATGAACTCAGTGTCTCTGATGACCAGTTATGAGAATTATCTAAAAGTACATGGTTTGAATTTGGATACTCATTCCTGTATTTTGGCATCATTTTCAGAAGATCTCAGTTAAACAAGGCTTTCTGTAAACTACATTTGTCTTCTCCAAATCAGAGACATTTTTATGGTTTTGCTTCTAAAATCTACCGAATGGATGAAAAGCCTTCAATGTTTATAAAATTAGTGTCACTCAACCACTTATAAACTTTGCTGCTACAGATATTCTGAAGGGTAACACAAAGATATCCAATTTTTACTTTGTAGTAATTTTCATTTGTTGAAAGAATTAAGAAAATGTTGAATTATTGAGGTGTAAATATAGAGACAAATTATCAAATTGAGTAATTCTGGCTATTACACCTTGCCTGACTAAAAACCAACAAAACCACAGTCACACAGTCAATTCCAGTGGCAGCGAGGTAGTCTTTTCAATGAAAAACTCTTTTCTTCAGATTAACTTTATTCCATAGACAACAAACCTCATAAAAATATTGCTCACACATGGTATTTTTAGATAATTAGAAATATGTTCATAAGAAGTACAAAATTTATGTAATATAATGATATGCATAAATTGTAACAGTAACTGAATTGAAAGATAAAATACCATATTCCAATTAAAAAATGTCACATTTCAATAGTATTTTCTATTGTTTTGCAGCTGTACACACATGGACAATACAAGACCACAGAAAATACAACAGGACTGACAAACTCAGGAAGCCACATTCTCCATCAATTTATGCCGCTCACTGACTCAGAGTGAATCTCTATCTCTTTTCTCTGGCTCGGTAGTGACAAATTTAGACTTCTGTAGGATCCAAACCAGTTTTAGCCTGTTTTCAAGGACAGGCTGGGAGAAGGTTTCCTACCTTCAGTTCAGCACAGAACCCAGTGCCTGGGAGGTTACTGACATACAGCAACAGGCCACTCCTGTTTCTTTCATCACTTTCAATATATCTGAGGCCACCTTTCTCTTTGCAGAAGACCATTTCTCAAAGACCACATTTTCAAAGTCTCTGCTCACTCTGATAGTTGGGTTTTGTTTGGGTGTTGGAGGGAGTTTTTCAGTTTTTCAAGAGGTCCTGTTTTACTGACGTTATTATCTCTTAAAATATAGTGCCCAAAGTAGAACAGAAAATAGAACCAACTGACTAAGTATTAGGGGAAATGTAAATATTACCCTCTATGTATTACACTTTGGTATAATACATAATATATAAATAATATATAAATCTTATATATTACACTTTGGTATAATAAATACATACATGAAGTTTATCTGTTTTTGCAACAAGGTCTAACGTCAACTGTGCAGTTTCATTGCACTGTAAATTTCTGCAGTAATTTTGTAATTTTGCAAGAAAAATATATCTCTTAACTGCATTACCACACACTCATCTTCAGTTAATTCCTTTTTTTACACTTTGGGTGGTTCTCTCTTTTCAGTAGGACCCTTTCCAATTTCCATCCTTAGAATCCTTACTTTACACAATGTTCATCTAAATGCAATTGTTTATGATCCATAAAGAAATATATTGCCTACTTTGCTGACCTAGTCAGTAAATGAAAGTAATGGACAGCATCACATTGAAACAGCCTCCTAAAAGGAAGATTCTGTCCTACTTCAGTAACAAATCATTTTACTAATTTCTTCTGGAGTACATTTCCTTTCTTTCTTTCTTTTAGAATATTTTGGCCATGTGAAAAATTTTGCTAATATACTACATATGTCTCCATCATATGTTTCACAATTGTCCTCTTCAGGAATTAATGTAGTGGGGTTTAATCACATTTGTTCTTACCAAAATCAGGTCTACCTTCTCTGAGCTTCCATAAAATGATTGTTTAAAAATGTATCATAAAAATGCTATCATATCTTCATTGGTGCCATAGTCAGACTGACTTGTCTACAACTCAACACTTTTACTTTCTTTCTAATTTCTAAATTTCTAGTTTCTAAACCACCTATTTTTTTAAATAAAATTGTAGTGTGTTTGCCCTTCTACAATCTTGTAGGACTGCCCCAGAATTCTTAAACAAAATTAATAATGGTTCAAAGACAGTTCTGGCTTAGTTAATTTCATCACATCCTGACATCTTGGCTACTTCTAAGTTATTTAATATTCTCTAACCTGTCCTTTCTTTGTTCTGACCAATTCTCCTAACTTTTGTTAAAATCAATTATGTTAAAAATTAGCCATTATAATTTAAGATGCAAAAATCACCTTTGTGTTCATGCAAATAATGTACGAAGGGAAGCCAGTCTTTGAAAAACAGGGGGTTCAAGCTAATTTAATTCAACAAAAGGGTCATACTGACTGAAACCAAAAAACAATCCCAATACAGATACAGGTAATGTAAGGTTCCCTATCCACCTATCAGTTCAATATACAGTGTGAGGATGAGGTCAAAAGGGCCTTTCATTCTTATGGGTCTGCAAGATCTTTCATTTCTCTAGAATTTGCCACAGTGAACTAGATGGTTTATTGCTTTTTTCAGCATGGACATTCTGTCTTGAAAAATTGGTTTCAAATTATCAATTTATGTGATATTTGCTTTCCAAAGTAGTAACAAATATTAACTGCCACCAAGGCCTGTATTTCAAATGGCACTTTGGATATAAAGAACATTTTAGAATAATGAGCAATTTGCCAGGAATATATTAATTTTCTCTATCATCTTCTTACAGAAAGCCCCAAAACAAATGTAGTTGCATTGCTTTTCCTCTCTTCTTTCTGTTATCCTGTGGCCTCTGACATCTGGCTGTATGGTATTAGGCAGCTGGGGGGCACCAACATGATTTGTCCTTTATCATAGTCTTTTACATAAGTTATTACTTTGCTTTTAAAGAAGGAGCATCATCCCTCCAATGAACCCAGCAGTACACTGAAGCCCAACCCCAAACCTGTGTCACTGTATACAGTCAGAGGTTCTTCTGTCTAGTCCTGCCATTAAAGGTTAATTTTCACTATTAGACCCTCAACTACCACATCATAGATAATTGTCCTTGTAGTTTACTCTGCGGGGGACCTAGTCAACTGCATCAGAAGTGGATGCCATTGGACAATAGACAAGATAATCCATTATTTTGGGAGTAAGAAAGCACCCAGTGCACCCCTTGATGTAATTCTTCTATGTGGGGGAGGCTCTGAAAAAGTTAATGGAATTTCTTCTTCATCTTTGCAGGTCATCTTCAATTTATCACTATGAAATCAAATCTTTTGGGAGCATCACCATTAACCTTCACTAGCTTAGGTATATCCATCAAGTCCCCATTCTGTTTATCATTATTATCAGGAAAGTCATTGCTCTTCAAACCACTGTGACTATTAATTTCCTACACATTATGAAATAAATCCTATTTTAATCCATAAAACTCAGAAAAGCTGCAACATTCACAGCAGCTGCAACATTCACATTGGGGCATATAAATGAGAACCTTGTGACTTTACATTCTTTTGAAATATCATCTGTGGAAGTATATTTAGTCTGTCTAGATAAGAAATCTACACTAAATAAAGGCCAAACTTGCTTTGAATAAAAATACTAGTTTCTCTCCTCCTTTCTTAACTCTTCCCTTTAAACAATGAAATATCATTCATTTGAAAGACATTACAAGTAATTGATTCAGCAACCATGTCATCTATTCTCCACTCAGTGGGTGCCAATAACTCCTTTTAATGTCAGTGAATGTTGTGTGCATGCATTTATAATAGAATGTACTCCCACGGTAGAGATTAAAGGTTTTCATAGAAACTGCAGGTCTATACGCTCTTTTTCTGTAATTAATATCTCTTAAGATAGGAAAAAACTTCAACAACCTGGGTGTCAACAACTAGTGGCAACAGAATAGACTCAGGCAAACAAAAAAAAGAAAAATACTATCATCTTTTGGTTTAATTGTTCATTTCTCATTTCTCCTACACTTTAGCATTCACAATAATTTGTTTTCAAACAATGAACACTTTAAGTGGCTCCTACTTACAGGTCAAGCATTTCCATGTCATACAATCTCTTATACCATTGTAATCTGACATCTTAAACATTGCAGGTATAGTGGGGTATCTTGTATTAGGAGCAAAAAATGACTATAGCCTATAGACAAGTACAAAGCACCCAAAAAATAAATAAAGCAAATTCTAGGATATATATGGTTGGGACCACACTGATCTAGTAATGGAATTAATATATTTACCTATAATTTGAGATTATCTCTGTGCTCTATGCTCCTTTCCCCAGGGATACATTATACTCTATGCCCCATTACCCAGTTTAGGAATAGCTTAAGATTCATTGCCAGGAAGGGAAGAAGGAGGGTTCCTCCCATAAAATATATATTAAAAACACAAGTTTTACAACTGCTGAGAACCACATCACAAAAGTAGAGGCAGGAACATGAAAAAGTGTCCCAAGCAGGCATAGAAAAGAGCCAAAAAGGTCAGAGGTGGTCAACCTAGTTTTCGAGGCATGGACTCAAAATAAACTCGGGGGCTGCTTCTCGGGAGACCAGTAAGAGTTCCTTCCATGGACAGAATGTTCTTATCAAACTGTGCACTTGATTAGGTTACTATTATCTTTATGGCCAGTGTCAAAAGTGTAAGAACAAAGAGGTATAAACCCTTTATAGTGGAAAAGTGAAGATATTCACAACTCTTTCTATCTTATGTTTATGGTGGGAGATGAGAGAGGTTATGTGGAAATGGAAAGTGAAAAAAAGGTCTCATCACACTTATTCAGGGACTTTTTCAAAGCTTCAACCAGTTACCCTCAAGTGGATTTGAGAGAAGACAAACACCTGGTCTGGCTGAGACGTACAACCTTTCCCTGATGCTCTCACTTACTCAGTTGTCACAACATAGCCAGGTGTGCTTCTCTGGGGTGTTAAAGACTGAAAGCAAAGGGAGTACACTCCCTCACATCAGCAGTGATGTGGTGAGCAAAGTCAACATCAGCAAAGGCACTGGACTTCCATTTCCCAGCCTGTTAGATACTGTGCCCTTTTTCCAGGTCCAGCCAGTGGCAGGGCTCAGTGCATGTACCAAAGATGCAAAATGCACACACACAGAATATAAGTACACACAATAAGACAAGGGCAAGAGCAAGGTCTTCACTGGCAGCCCCATTAACATAATCAGCAGTTATGCAATGGAGAGCACCACCGAAAGCATCATCTTGCTCCTCATTTCCAGACAATGAAGGTTAAAGCTCACAAGGACAACAATCTTGATTCACAAGGTTGCTGTCATTTCTTATGACATTTCGGATGATCTCTAAATTTTAGCATGGATTTGACATTTTTGGCGTCCAGATCTTACAGCTTTGGTCTCTTCAGAAGCTGGTCTTCTGCTTTCAGGCTAATCCAGCTTGTTAAAGTTTCTAGGAAAATATGCCCACACATTCACATAACCAGTCTTCTCTGTACCCTCTCCTCTCTGGTTTTCACACTTGTTCCTCCCGGATCTACTTCAACTACACACCCCACTCCCTTTTCCCAAGCATGTGGCCCTTCCTCTGAACACTCCATAAGAATTTTTGCACATCCTCACAGGCCCCTTTTGACATTCCATAATAAATTTCACACAATCCTTCAAGCCCTCAAATACTACATATATTCACTCTTTCCAATAAAGCCCAGCATAATCCTATTTCCCCTTGTTCTCATCAGTTACAAAGTTCTAGTTGAATATCTTAATGTTATATTGGAGTGGTTGTTTCTACGCCTTGTCAGTCCGTGATATGAACCCCTCCGTACTGTTTCCACCATCTGCCATTGCTCAAGTTTGCATTTCTGAGTGTTTGATTTACTTCTCTTCTCTTCTCTTAGGAGTAAAGTCTCCTAAGTCTCTTCTCTTTGTCTCCTAAGCTGAATAGCCATTAATCATGTCTGTAACAGACCAACTATCTTTGAATGCCTCTTATTGATACACTAAGGTCTTCAATCTGTTGCCAGGCCAGGGCACAGCACTTAACTTTAGCCTGCAAATGGTTGCAGTAACACCTGCCCAGCAGGTGGCTGAGGTTCATTACAGCAATCCTTAGAGTAGGACTTTCATAGACTTCCGTGCAAGACACTTCATCCTGTACTGAATATGATTCTAGGCTACGACTGTAAAAGGAGATTTCTTGTGTTCTGGTAAGGTTTGCACACCAGGTGAGGACGCCACTGTCAACAGAGGCCACTGTGTGGCTTTAAGGGTAGACCTCAGCTCTCCACAGGTGAGATGTCAGTATACAGCACAGCTGCAGCTGGTTTTGCAGAAAGCATTAATGAGATGTCTGATGTTACAGTTATTACTTCAGAAGATCTGCAGGGGTGCATAGACAACCTGTCAAAGAGAGAAGAAAATTCTGTGGAAAATATTTTTCTGTTTGATTCTATGAGATTCTCAACATTACCTTAAAAGCTACTCCCCAGAACTTTGGGTTTTGGGCCAATGCACTGACGTGATTATTCCTATTTCTATATCCCAGTTTCAGCAGAAAATGTAAAACAATGCAAATAGTAATATTTCACAGGTTTGCTTTTTGCAAATACGAAGCAACTAACCAGTTTCTAACATTCTCCTTTTTTTCCCAGCCCCTGTAGTAGTATTTCACTTACTGGTAATGCTACCAGCTCTACAGGCCACACACATCCTGTGTTATTTTAAATATATCTCCCTTTACTTTCTCTCACTCCTATTTAGTTATTCATCTTTCTTTCTTTGGAAAAGTTGATTTGTCTAAGATACACTTTTGGATTTTATTGAAATAAATTAAAACTACATTAACTATAAGGAAGGAATATTGTAAAAGAATAAAATCCCTCTCAAGTCTACAGTCCAATAGTCATTGCCTTTGGTTGAAATATTTTTGGTTAACTTCTGTTTTATCTCATTAAGTTGCTTTGATTTTAAATGTATTATGGTAATATAAGTAGCACTTAATCAAATAAAGTGTCTCGACATATTTCCATTAATTTTAAGGAAAAAAATCTATAAAAAACCTTTAAAAAATGGGAATGTTTACAACTACAAAATTGAAGTAGTTGACTCTTCAGCTTTGGTAAAAAAAAACTATTTTGTGATGTTATACTTTAATTTGTCAATCTATTTCAGGGTCATGAAATGTGTCTTAAGATTCTGATTTTTTTTTTTTGGAGCATGAAGAAAACTGATAGTTAATATGTGATTTCCAGCACACACAATAAGTAAATGAACTGCACATTACATGCACTTATTTTTGTTTCATTTAGACAAATGCCATCTGAAGTATGCACTACAAAACAATGAATTATGGATTGAAATTCATACTGCTTGATAGTATGGGCACCTTTTTTCACACTTTCCCAGGTCAATTTCATGGTACCTTGGAAATGATCAAAACAAAAATGTTCTACTATTTCAGAAGTGCAGTAATGAAAAGCAATCAGGTATCCTGAAATTTAAGCACCATTGGACACAGAGATAAATATGTTCCTTTCATTCAGGTTAGGGGAAGCTTCTGTTCTAGCAACTTAGAAACCTCCAACAATTGTCACCTACTCTTCTTTCTGGAATCTGCTCTTTTTCCATGACCTTGCCTCATTTTCCTCTCCACAGCATGAAAAGAAATGCAGGAAGGAAATTTGGGCATCTAGAGAGGAGGGGATTTTCTTCAACTGCAGGAAGAGAAAGAGAGGATTGCTTGGGGTTAAACATCGGGGAAAGATGCAGTAGGAAGAAAGGAACATCTCAGCTGTTGTTAACACCTCTACCCATTTTCTGGAACAAGCTGGTTCCCTCTCAGTTTGTTTTTTCCTTAGTCTAGGACAGTTGTTCTGCCACTGAAGCAATATTTAATTTTGTCTTCCTCCCTACACAGCAAAGAAGGCTTGAGTCAGCTCTGACTCCTTTAGCAACATCTAAAGAGACTTTATTAACTTAAACATCCAGGGAAAGAGTTTCAGAAAGTTTATCCTTGGAATTACGGTTTATGACTGACTCTTCTAGTGTGACAGATCATCCACCATGAAGTGTATCATACAGAATCTATGGTTTTTCTCCATTAACTATGAAATGGGTTATGGCAATTATTGCTAATTTCTGATACATAAAATACCTTTATTCAAGGGTCGTAATAATTATGAGTCAACCATGATCGACCGTCTTCTCATTCTGGAAAACACTGAGCATCCTTTTCTTTTAGGGATATATATCTAGACTTGCTGATGAGATGTTACCAACCTAACCCCTCCTGTCTAGTCAAAGACATTATTTTAGCAAGTAAATAAATGCTATAAATAGCATTTTTATTTAGGTCTAGGTCATGATCACTCTGCCTGCTTATGATCTAATGGTCTAATTCTGTAGGCTGTGAGTACATGTACACTCTGTAGTCTGCTTTTGTTCATTACAAATATATGACATAAAATAATCCCAAGACACTGAAAGATGAAGTATACAACACTGACTACTGTTTTTTATGACTGGAAATAAATGTGGAACTTATATTTTGGTTCTTTTAGTGTCTCATTCATCTTTTTCACCTACTTGTATTGTAGATCAACTCTGGATTCAAGATCATAAAAATATTAATAGAGGGATAAATACACATTAAATAAAGAATCTCTATCCAGATCAGACTGTTAGCATTATCTCAATCAAAGTGTTTTGTTTCAGTCCAAACCTAAATTAACACAGCCCATTTCACTTCCAGTTTAATTCAGAGTGCTGAAAGCAAGGTTCTAGAGGCAGAGACTGTAGCAGAACACACCTTGTTCTGGAAAAGCCAGTTCTTAACAATCAGTCAGTGTTTTGAACTCATTGTGTAAAAGGCACTGAAACTACAGTCAAATTACCCTGATAAAATGACATGGTGAAATATTTAAATGTGAAGAAAAGATTACCCATTACCCTGCCCTTTTTTCTTGTAATGCTTGGTAGACTACACTCAAATTAAACTGAGGTGAAATGGGCATGAAGTCATAAGAACTTGGGTTACTACCTCACAGAAAGTATTGTATAACCATTAAGACTAACTGTTTTAAATAACCAAATTGACAAGGTAAGGTTGGAGGACTGGCCAGTTTTCCAGAGACTTTCTTAAAACTGGGTCGATTGGAAGGTCAGCAATAAAACATTATGGTAATGGATACCATGGAAAAACTAAGCCAGAGAATTTCTGAAGTTGTAAGAGATGGATTAACCTGGAATGCAGATGGGTGAAAGGGAACAGTGAGCCAGAAGAGCCCCAAACTGCTCTTATCACACTAGTGTTGATAGACAAGCCACATACAGCTAGAGTTTTCAATTTCCTTAGAGTGCAATGTTGTGCTATATTAAGTGACATGGGATTTTTTTACTATTAAATAAAGATTTATTCTTTAGGCTTTGGGCTGTGGTCTGAAGAATTTGGTAAATTCAACTCATGGGTCATTGTACTGGTGTAAGTTTCCAATTATATAAATGTAATTTTCTACTTGCAGTCAGCTATTTTCATGACATTTTATATTGAAGCACTTCGCCATTACCTTTCTCTATCCCAAAACATACACCTTTGCAGTTTACAAACAGTGAAAGTGGAGAAATCCCTATTTTTAAATTTCAAGATGTAGATACTAAATTGTTATACTAACCCTGAAAACATGAAAAAATAAAACCAATAAGCCTTATCAATCTTATTGACATTGTTTACCATGCAAGAAACAGAATCTCTGTTGCATTGAGTTTTCCAGGTAATCAGAAATAATTTTATTTTACTTATTGAACTGTGTTTTCTTGAATGCCAGCCTAATTCCAGCATCAGCACAGGTATTTTTCAGGCATATACATTTGGTTATAGATTCCAAAGTTTCTAAGTCCTCCAACCAAGTCCCTGTTCAACAGCTGTGATTTATGTGAGATTCTCCTCTGTTGAAGAACCCCCCCACCTAACCAAGTCCCGCTGTTTTTCATCCCTTTTGCACCACTCATGAAAAACAAAGATCTCAGAACATCTGGAAATCTGATTTTTGTCCACTTGCTGCTATAAGCCTTGGCTTCCCTGTTAACATGTGCCCATAAATTCCATTAGCTGCATATTACAAAACTATGTATTTTAGCATTTCTCTTGCTGTTGTTGTTATGTCTACTTCTGGGACTACGTTCACTTTCTGAGGTTATTGGTGAGTTTTATGATAAAGCAAACCACAGTATTATCCCTCCTCTCTTCTTTTACTGTCAACTTATGATTTTTGGTTTTTTACTTCATAGTAAGGTCGTAGTTTGCCATAAGGTCTTGGCATGTGTTTCACAGAATATAGCTGAAGGGTGGCATGTAGTGTACACATTCTGTCAGCACCAATAAATATGTAGCCCTGGTGCTAAAGGAAAACAAAAAATATTTAGACACCAACATTCTGTCAGTACTACTCTTTCTGATCTGAACAACAAGTGAGTTTTTAGGTCAGCTAACAGAGCTAAATATTCTTCTTTCACTGAAATACAAACACATAATCCATTTGATTGTTGGGAATCATTACCAAAGACCATCAGATATTAGTAACTCTCAATCAGAACTGATTCAGGATGGATTCAGAACTCTAAGTCAGTAAAAATTTCTCAGCCAAAACATTGCCTTTTGCCTAAGTGTTCAAGCCTTCCAGAACATGTCCACCACCTCAGTTAAAAAACATCCCAAAAACATTATTTTTCTAGTACATGAAGTTTAAAAAAACCTGATCTAATAATATCATGTAGCAGATTCCACAATCCATAGGCAGTCCTGTTGATGAGGTCCAATATGAGGTTTTACACATGACTGCTTACCCATAATCAAAAGCAAGGCTTGCTGAGGAAGGTGGGGAGGATGACATTTTGATTGTATGAGAGCTCAAATTTTTCATAAACTTGACAGATAGGAGAAGGGAGATATGAGAAATGGAAGTTAGGCTGATATGGCAACATCTGGAATACAGAGTCAGCGGCCTTTGGATGAGATTTCCACCTCAAATAAAAGTAAGAGTGGTGAATAAATCAAATACACACTGTTTAGAACTAGCAGGGGCACTGTAATCTTTTCCTTCCACAGCTTACTTGTCCTTTATGGACGTGAATTAAACGGCCTAAGGCGATATGAAGAAACTGTGTGAGATAACCCAAAAAAATTCCCTAACATTTCCAGATTCAGTAAGGTAGTTTTTGATAAGGGCTTTCAAGCTAGATGTATACAAACAAGCAGCAAATATTGCCTACAGCACTACATAATTGTTCTGTGTAGCTATACACCACTAATTTCTCACAACTCCAGGGCCTTTTTTTATATGTGAAATTTAATACAACAAGCATTAGTGCTGTTTAGCATTCAGGAATCAGGAAGTAAACTTTTCTAATCAAGGAATTATGCTTCCAAGCTGAGGACAAGAGAGTATGGGAGGACTACAAATGAACAAAAGTTTACTGTTATCGTGAAGAATGTGAACTACTCTGGCTGCTTGAGCATGGAAGCCAGAAATCAAGGATTTTATAAGAATTTCAACCACCCTCCAACCCCAGATTACAGTTTAACATAAATGAGGTAAAATATCTCATAAGAACATATTCTCATATTCATAAGAACAGTGATCTCAAAATCATTTCACCATATCAGCACAGTTGTCTCAGTTGCGTAACCTCTCCATGCTTTTTCCTTAAAACACTTGTATGGAGAATTGCTCTAAAAGAATAGATTAAACAAATAATCACATCCTCCCTAACCTTTTTATGTTCAGTATTAGCAACATCCCAAAGTAATTAGAAAGGTGAAAATTAGAGCATGATCTATGTTTTTTAGAAGGCTGCTTATGTCATAGTACCACATAAGGTGTTGAGGTCCCTCAGTAGCAGAGACCAAAGTACAACCTGGAATCTACCTATGTGAATTCCCCATCTCATATCTGAAGCAATGTGCCTGCCTCTGGGCAAGGCTCCTCCCTCAAGCATACCACCACTGCCATTTTTAACTTCTGGTATTTCACTTCTGAATATTTCTGTTGGTACAAATGAAAACAGTTCATATCTGTCTGTAGTTGAAGTTTGCATCTAAATGTAAATATGTCCTTAAGCTAACTGGGATCCATAGAGATTAAATGCAGAAGGAGCTGTTTAGTCAGCTAGTCTGGTAAACTCTTGTACTTCATCCAGCTACCCTTTGCATATTTGAGGGATAATAGGTAGCCTACACTGTCAGGAAACAGTGCAACTAAACTGATTACGTGCATACCTGTCTGCAGTTACAGGCAGTGGAATCGGTGTTGCCCTCTACTGACTGCTGAGTAGGGTGCATGAAAAGAACTTGGTGCTCCCAGGGTACTTCCATCTGTGTGTCAGCCAAGAACCAGGGCATCCACTGCCACCTGCAGCATGCCTGAAAGGCTGAGATCTGCACAGCAGCCTGTGGTCACCCTGGAACAGGCAGCATAGCAGTAGCCTGTTAGAATGCCCATACTATGGCTGCTAAAGCTGATCTCCCCAATGCTACAGCAAAATTTCCCCACCTATCTTTCTGAGTGTTGATCAGTACTCACGCCTGGAAGGAATGAAGAAAAGAAAGGGAGGAGAAAACAATAATTAGTGACAGAAACAAACACATCACATTTCAAGTTTGCTGAGAAAACAAAATCATAAGTGCCAGGAAATAGTCCCAGGCACCACGACTTAATTTATCTGTACAGTTAAATTTCTTGGACAGACTCTGGAATAATTCTGTCTGGTTGGAAGGAGCTTTCTCTCAATAGGCACTGTTCATGTGTTAGCATCATCCACAGCTCACAACAGTTTGGCTATGAACACCTGATTTTAGCCTCTGGGGTAGTATTTCTTGATATTGACAGATTTAACCTATTTCTTTTGGTGTAAGGGCAAGAATTAGCCAGAGTACTCTCTAACCTTGAAGGATAGTAATACCCTTCTAATCTCCATAGATATTAGCACTGACATAATCAATATCTGCAGCAAATTAGTGTAAACTTCTTAGCATTCTGTTCTGTCCATCACACATAATGTTATACAGACTAAAGGTTTCAAATGTGTTATAATGTGTGATAATAACAGTTCTG
The DNA here is from genome assembly GCA_013399835.1 of Leptocoma aspasia. NCBI lineage: Eukaryota > Metazoa > Chordata > Aves > Passeriformes > Nectariniidae > Leptocoma > Leptocoma aspasia. The sequence goes on along the minus strand of VXAX01005608.1, from coordinate 508,436 downwards.
GAGGGGTTTGGATGATCTTTTTGATAAGAAATACGTGTTGTGAAAACTTTCAAAATATCATTGTTATCCAAGTTGTTAAAAAAAATTACCTATAAAGAAATGATCATATTTCAAGTGATGATTTTCTATTTTTCTGGATGTTTACTTTTCTGGATGTTTACACAAGCTCTCATAAAATGAATTTCAAAAATATATTTATTATGAAACTTAAAGGTTAATTCTTCATTCATTTCTACAAAGGAATGCCTGAATACTTATCTCACATAAAGAAAGGTACATAGGATCTATGTATTGAACAATCTTCCACGTGATAGAAAGAATAAATAGAGTTTAAAAAGATAAGGGGGGAGGATCTGAAAAAAAGTCAGAGAACACATATATGTTTATGGATACCTCACAGGGTTCCAATATTAGCAAAAAATATGAATCTCTAATCTTAAATTACTTGATTCACTGCACATCACTTCCCTGTCTATAACAAGTAGTACCTAAATGTTCATTGAGGATAAATTTAGTTGCTATAGTTCTCTGAGAGATTTTTGTCTGGTATTCTTTTTTAAATAAGTCTAACAGAAAAGGAAATCAGTTGAGGAAAAAAGACTTCATTTTTGCTGATACTAACTACCAAAAACATTCAGTTCTGAATATCCACATTGAATTTAACTTGAATATATATGTACTGGGTTAGTGAAATGGAGAGAACATACTGAAATTACCAAGTATGCACCTTTGCTCACTTCAGGAAATGGAGCTGAATCAGTGTGACTAATTAAGACGTTGATGCTTTGCATACACTGTATGATGGAATTTTCCTTCCAACTGCAATTCGAAAATAAACATTATCCCCATAAAAGTGATCTCATTTTAGTTTGGAAAGAAGCACAGGAACACTGGCTTGTGATGTAAGACCTTATAGTCCCCAGAGAAATAGGCATTATCAGAGAAAAATTCACCTTAAGATGAAATGACCTTTAATAAAGGTTGAACTGTCTTCTATCTCTCTCCATCCCATCACAGAAGCAGAAACACCTAGGGCTATATTCACTTACTTAATGTAGACATCTAGAGTACAAATCAATTGCTCACTCACATCTCATAACAAGTGCAATTGCTCTGCCAGTGTCCTATTTGATCCAGTCTCTGACTGTTCCTCAGGAAGGGCACAGATGTGCCACAGGTCCTATATTGTCTGTTACAGCCCTGCAATGGCATCCTAGAGAGCCACAGACATTTTCAGATGACACCAGAAATTGGTGTATACACAAAGACCTATTCAATTCAGCTGACCAAATGGGTGTTTACTTTAGGGTGAGATGAAAAAGATTTCTGGATCTAAAAACTGAATTGATCATGGATTTACTTCACTTCCCTAAATATAGTCTGGAAAAATGAACAAAACTTACTAGAACCAGCATACTAATGAAGTATCCTGGAATTTCACACTGTTTATCATATAAAAAAGTAATAATGGGGTTTTCATTACTTTTTTTTTAACTAGTTCAAGCTCAAAACTTTGCAACTTCTTAGTTTTTAATTTTATCTTTTTTTCTAGCTGCAATAATCTGGCAGATACATGTACTAACACATCTGTTCTGATCTATATGCTGCAGATCTCTCTAAGGATCAGGCCTCTCCTGATACCATCAGCTGCCTTTGCAATACAGTCTTTGTGCCTATAATGTTACATAAAATGTAACAGCTCATCCAGCTGGCGTGGTAACAGCTCACAGCCATAGAGCTAAACACTTCCAGCTTCCCAAGAAAAGCTGGCTGTGTACAACTTGCTCAATGAGAACAACCCTGGCCCAAGCATAATCTCAGTAGCCTGTAGCTTAACAGTATGGAAGTCCTACAACCTAGGTACCAGACCCTGGTGCTGTTTAATTTACTGGGACAGATATATTCAGAGAACCAGTGGGAACTGGAATAAGAAGTGCCTTGCTTCATCAGAGTGTGGTCCATGAACCCAGTACTACTTCTCCAGCAGTGACAGCAGAAGATATTAAAGTACAGCTTTGACCATTTTCTATATCCCAAATCCCTCATATTCTCCAATATCCAAAATAGTTTTATTAGCTTTTATTACCATTTTGGAGCAGCTTTTAGACTGTTTGCAGACATCTTCCTTTTCAGAAGACTGCTTTATATTGCTGGTTTTTTAAATTAATTCCCTAATTTTTATGTTGTTCTATGTCTTAAATATTCAGGAATCATATCAATATTTGTATGCTAGATTTATTTGGTCCACTCTCTCCTAAGACAATGTTCAATCAAATTCCTTAGTGATCACTACTAAGGAGCAGCTCTCCCATTTTTTTTTCTTGAATCAGGGCCTGTGTCCCAAGATACAGAACTGTGCCTTTTCTCATGGGGTCTGAATCAAGATTTTCCAGGAAGCAGTGATTTATTTCATTTATCTATTCCTGATGAGGCTCTGATCCAGTCAATATGTAGGTAGTTTAAATCACTGACTATCAACACCTATGATAAAGCTGCAGCTACTGTAATATTATTTAACATATCCTGACCTCTATCAAGTTACAGTACAAGAAGAGCACTCGGTTTTTACTGTTGGAGTATGGGATTTCCATCTGCCAGTAATTTCCTCTATTCCCACAGTATTTTATGCTGCAACACCTTATACCATCTTTCGTGTACTGTGTCTGTACATCTCAGTCTGTCATGCCTGGAAAGTTAGCACCAGCATCTCCTACAGAGTTCCACAAGGTCCCTGAGATATTTAAATCAGTATTGTCATTTGATGCCAAGCACTCATTTCCTCATCTTATTCTTAGGATTCCAGATTGGTGCAGAAGCACTTAAAAGTTTTGCCCTTGCACTGTCACTCCATACCAAATGCGCCAATCAACTGGCACTGTAGGAGGTGTCATTTGCCTTCCATATTTATTATGATTGTGCTGTTTATTTCCCTCCTGGTCCTTTCAGAGACACATGGAACACTAATCTTGTCCCCCCTCCTCTCTGTTTTACTGAAATAAAAACAGACAAATAAACAAACTTCACCTTGAACCGTGCATTTGTACATAGACTTTTCTATACTGAATTTAAAGAATTTGTACCTAGGAAACTCATTGGAATGAAAGTCTTAAAGCATCCTGATTAAACCAATTTATAAATCAAGCCAGTTTACTCCTCAGAGATATTTAGAAAGAAATTTTCAGGTTTTAGTTTGAGAAAAAATGTCCTTTTCTTTTGGAGATTACAGGTGAAGAGTAAGGCTTTTTCCTGATGCTTTCAAAGAAAGTACAACCTATTTTTATTTAATTTGGGCATTATTTTAAAATCCTTCATTAAAAACTTTCACGTAAAGCATGTTATTTCAATTTTACTTTTATGTTTTGAATTAATTTTGGTTTGTTTTTAAAAAAAGAGAAGACCCATTTTGTTCAGCCTCAGCTGAATTTGAATAACAAGAGGACAGCAAGAGCAACTGAAGCCTGAATTCTGCTGCTGTTGTTGAATGAGGTTTTCTATTTATTACTTATATTGAAATCAGGGGGTCTACTCCCTGACCTGTGCAAAAAAAATACACTTCAAATTACACATATATATTTTTTATTTAATCTTGCTCCAGACAGGAAGCTCTGAAAAACATGAGTTGAAAAGTGGCATTTTCAATCACAGCTGCACAATTCAGTGAAAGACGGTAGAGTTCATCTACCAGAATCCCTCTTTTTTAAAAAACTCTTTCCTAAGTCCTCCAGCATGTTAAGTACACTGGTCTTGGAACCTGTTAAAATTTTGAGTACTGATCTCTACTAAGTGATGTGATCAGAGTTGAAACTGAATGAATGATTTCATGTTCAAAGACCTGAGAGAACTGACATGGATGAACATTAGTTCTTGCACTCACACAAATAGTTACAATTTCTTTGTTTTCACTCTTTTCCATACTGACAGACACTTAGCCCTTGGGGTCCACTATTATGTGCAGAGTAAGTGGTTTAGCTTTGTTTCCGTTATGAGAGACAAGAGAGTGACACTGTGCAGAAAAGAAAGGCAATACTAAGGTGGATGTTCAAAACAAATGCAATTTCAAAGGCCTGTGGTGCTGAAATGGAAAAGACTGTGTGTGTGTTTGCATAGATGTGTGTGTGGTGGCAAATGTGTGTTCCATTGCAATATGAGGCAAAAGGCATTTCAAGTGCTCCCTGAATGACAATGAAGTATTGGAAAGCAATGACATTCTAATCATTGCTGCAAATGTCAGTGCAAGAAGCCTGTGGGTTGTGGGTCCCCAGTGCACAAGTTAACAGCTTTACAGTAAAATCACCGGGGATCAATTAAAAGAAAACTGTTAGTAACCTTCATGCACTCTATTGCTGAAATGCCCGAGAAAAAAAGGTCTAATTATAGTCCTAACCTTTCCCAGTGGGCCATGAATGAACCTCCCAACGGTCCATGAATGAGCTTCCAAATATGGCATTGAATAAAAAGGTGAAAAAAAAGCCATGGTGTGTTATTTTCACATATTTAGGGTTTCTTATGCAAGGCACTCAATAACACAGCCGGTGACCAAGCAAACTGAGATGAAATGAATGAATACACTGTAATGCTAACTACAGAGTTAGTAAGAGGTTCAAAAAAAAAAAAAAAGAAACCAAAAACAAAGTGTGATAGGAATCCAAGTTTGTTAAGAGACAGAAATCAACGCCAACCTGAAAAGTACGAACAAGAATTAGATGTAAAAGAACAAATTGCATAGAACTATTGTGCTAATAACTTTTGTGGAACTTTCTGCATACTAATTTTGCTCAGTATCATGTTTTATTTAGCAACATTTCAAGCCAATGTGAAAAAAGGAGAGAAGTGAAGACTTTTACAGCAAAAGAACATATTACAAGATTTTTACCCAGTAACTGTCTGAGGTGGAAAAAAAAAATACACTCTAATTTGCTTTCAGCCATTCACAACCTCAAAAATAATTTTGAAGTCAGGATAGAGCACAGAAAAGGAGGGGCTTAGTGAGGAGACATTCTTCATTTGGCCAAGTGTGGCAATGTCTTGAAGCTGATTTTCATGCCAACAAAATCCAGAGGGACAAATGTGCTTGGATCTGTCAGCCTTGCAAAACCAAGCGCAAAGAGACTTATGAAAAATAGACACAGTAATGAAATGCATCATGACAATAAACCACTGCATGCTATTACCATACAAGACCCGCCTCAATAGGTCTTGTATGGTAACTCAATACCACACCTTTGCCTTTCCTTGCCTTGGCCACCCTCTGGGGTATCTCTTTTCCATCTGAGCAGCAAGCAGAGCTAATGGGGACAAGAGGGACACTTTTCCAATTCTCTGGTCCAGGAAGACTGGGAGTTGAGAAGAGCAGCTTCCATATGTAGGTTTAAGCTCAAGTCCTTCTCTATTAACATCATGAAACAATGTGCAGTTCTGAGATGGAAAAAGAGAAAAAAAAAAAAAACCACAAAACTATATCCTCTCGGGACCTCAAAGACTTTTACCTCAGGTGCTGGCACATTGACTTGTTTTGGGAAGCTATGAGCTTATTCTTAAACAGTATCGACAGGAAGCAGCAGATGGCTAAATTGCTTGCAAATGCTTTTATATTATGGTTTATATTCACCAAGACACTTCCACACTGACATGAGCAATGTCATTTTCTAGTAATGTTTGGAATTAGTCCCTTGGGTCACCAATTCCCAGGCATTACTAGATGATAACTCTAAAACTGTGATTACTTAAATATTTTCGAATCCTGAAGTACTCTTATAAGGATACAATTTGCAGCCATGGGAGCCTTGTTACAGTGTTGCTATCCATACAAATATCACTAGAGTCGTGTTTCAAGTCTCCATCATATACCCCCTGGTAAAAGAGATGATAACTGGAAAGGAAAAATTTCTTTAGGCTGAAGCATATTTTATAAGATCTTCATCAAATGTGGCTTCTTGTTTCCCTTTAGAAGAAAAAGACACATTTTTTAAAAAAAACCAGTTATATTTAAACTAAAGCAGATGAATTTGAATTTCTTATAAAGTGTCTTAGAGTATTTTTGACCTTGGAAAAGAGAATAACACACCTTTTGACACTACACAAGTATCCAAATATGCATAAGGGAATTAGATATTCAAAACCTGCTCCAATTGTCTCCACCTCCTCCATAAAACTTCACTGCTGTTAATTCCACAGATTTTATAGATTCATGCTGAGTATTTTATTTGCAAATCACAAACCATTTTCACTCATCTTCCTATGTAACTCTTAACTATATCTAAATATTATCTTATTCATATTTGTCTGAAATATATAACATAATGTGAAAGACAATATACAACTGAAAACTCACAAGTATATATTTATTGGTAACATTTTGCCTTAAACTTTTTACATTAGTAAGAACATTTCCAGTATTAATTCTATTGGGGCATTTAGTAGCTTAGATTATTTTTTAATAAATCATGTGATCATGTTTTAATCTATTAGAAGAAGAAAATATATTAGATAGAAGAATATTTACTTCTCTTCTATATATAATTTATTAAGACCATATAAAAAATTCAAGTCAACTACATTTTAGGAGGATTTTGTCTTTAGTATTGATCTTGATATCTATTCAGTAAATTTCTGGAAATCTGAATGGCTTCAGTGCTTTAGACATATATGTCTACAGTAATGCATTACAGAATCATAGCCCAGATCAGAATGTTTCAAATAAAGAGAAATATGTAAGAACAAAAATAATCATACATTAAGTAAGCTGTTTGAACCATTAATAGCATGATTTGTGATATCAGAATATTTGATAGAGTACATAGGATACCTAAAATTCAAAGTCTGAACGTGGACAATATCCATAAACAAAAATTTAAATAATTAGAGACTCTTACAATGCACCTTCATTAAATGACAATAAAAAAGAATACAAGCCAGACTGAGTGGCATCACTGAAAAGAGGTATGTAAAATATTCCTAACTTCCGGCTAATAAAATTCTGACATAATGCCAACAGCTATATCAATAAACCAGCTGCGATATATTGAATAATATCTAGATAATAATGTGGAGCAGTCATTCACCACATCTGTAGGAATGCCAGCGCCGATACATTTGAAAAGGTTCTAGTTTCAAATGTTAATAACATTCTTCTGAGAGTTCATCAGAGTATTCCAAATTTTTGTCACAACACTTCATTCTACCAAAGCTGAAACATTGCGTTGAACATATATTTTTAAAAATCTTTTCACTAGGAGATTTTTTTGAGGTTTCTAATATCTACATTTTATTTAGTATGCATGTTGGTTTGGCTTGGGCTTTTTTTTTTTTTTTGGTTGGTTGGTTGTTTTTGGGAGTTTTTCCTTTACAAGACCAGGGGTGTCTTGGCATTTCTTTCAAACTGCAGAAAACAGCAGCAATATGGAAGTGTCATCTCCCAGAGAGGTCTGGCTCCTGTTTCCAAATTTATATTTAAAAGGTGGACTTGAGAAGGCTTTCTCAAAAACCCTGTCTGAATTAAAAACATCTAGATATCACAAATTAATATTGTTTCTATACATGGCAGCACAAACCTCTTCAAGCTGAAAGTTCAAAGTTTTCTTGTCTTGATCACCACCTAAAGGACAGTGTTCTACTCTACAACTCCCTTCATCCCCTCCAGGGAGCTGAAGCCCTTTACACAGTTTTTTTTTTTGATCCTGTCTTTTATGGTGGGTGTAAGAATAACATACCTCATCTGTGCTTTGTATCATCTTTCTGCACCAACCTCTACACCACAGTACAATATAAACAAAACTGTAAGCTGTGGGGACGGATTTAGCTAAATGTCATTAAACTTAGAAAAAATTTCACTCCCTCCTGATATAGGATGTCCTTGACTGTATTTATCTGTTCTGGAAATGAGCAGTACAAAAAATAATTCATTACAAAGTGATAAACTACATTATCCTTCAGCAGTTGATAAATGCCATGACTCCCAGCTGATTGTAGCATATCTATAATGGAGTGTGGGGGTGTGGGCTGTGAATATCTTCGTTATTCATTCTGAGGTTTATAAAATGCCTACAGCCACAATAGTGAGGCTTTATATACAAAAATTAAAGGAATAAATTTCATACACAGCCCACAATGGGATGTGCTACCTAAAATGACTGCTGCTGCTGCAGCTAGAAATTTGTTGACAATCCAAGCAGGGGAGTAATATAAGATGGAAAGACACCAATTGCCTGAAAAGCAGAATCAAGTATCTAAATTTCCTCTCAAAAGGATTACCCACGGTAGCATAGTTTTGATTCTGTAGCAGGCTCAGGAGCTAGCTGAGTTGAAGTCCTGGTTTAGAATGACAGAAGTAGATTAGGGTGACTAAATGTTGCTCAAGGTTCTTTGCATGGGAGGTTTATACTAATCATACTCCACAACTGGTTAATTGCTTCATCATTTGAAACACTACTTTATTTTCTCAAGTTTCTACTATCAAAGAATAGACCAGACACACATGGAGGTCTCAGACACTGGTGAGTTAGGAAGGAAAATAGGACAGCCAGGAGTACAAAATGTTGCAAGCAACAAGAACATCCGTAAAAAGAGAACCTTGTAGAGTGTGTGGGAGAAGTGAGGCAGGGCACAATGAGTGACAAATAAAATATAGAAGAGAGACAGATGGGATATGGGAGGCATAAACACAGTGACTGCAGAGCAGTCAAACATGGGAGTTGCAGAGTCAAAAACAAATGTAATGGAAGAAGAGGATGGTAATGGAGAGAAACTAAAATGAATATATAAGATATCCTGTGGATATAATCAGTGGAGCAGGGGAAGTAGATATTAGAAAGACAAATTTCCTCCTACTTTTGACAATAAAGGAAGTGTGACCTCTAGAAAATGTCAGAATCTATATACATAAAGGACCTAAAATCCCATAAATGCCTCATGAACAGTATTCAGGATATTTCATCTGTGTGGTTTGTTTTAAATTCTTATCCTGATATTTTGAGGACTCTATAGGTAACTTCAGCCAACTAAAAACTTAATCTGGGAAACTGAACATGCTTATGGGCAATGGACAAGCACAGAGACTCCAAAGAAATCTGGTACAGTGCAATTTAATCTTTCTTAGATAATACCTGAAAGTATTCATTCATCCATTCCTACACATTATTTATTTAGGAGATTTACCTTACCAGGAGCCTTTACGAGATCTACCCAAAGCCTCTTGGATTCAAGTTAAGCTATATCGTCTCAATGCTAAAAAGTAAAAGAAGACTAGAGTGGCAGACTTAGGCATGAGCTCTCGGCAAAAAATTCATTCCTTAACAGGAATAATATGTCTGCTGTATTCCTACCTGCCTGTCATCTGAGTCAAAGGGAGCAATTGGCAATACCCCTCCAAAACAGAAAGTCACATTTAAAGCTAAAGAATTCACTTGCTTCTTTAAAGAAAATAAATGACTTAACAACTATTAAAATTAAATATGTTACAAAATGCATTGTCTGTGAACCAAGGAATCAATCAAACCATATTTCCAACTGATCTGTGTCCTACATTTTGTGTGTCATCTATTCCTTATTGCAATGCCACATCCTATGTTAACACCCTTAGTGCATTACTTCCAGATGCTTCTCATATCAACAGACAATATCTTCTTTTTGTTTCCTGTGCCTCTCAAAACTCCTTTCCCTGTTTCCTCCCATGGGCACTACCTATGTTTTGTCTTCTATCTGGACAAGAGAAAATATCCACTACAGCTAATCAGGTGCTATGTGCATCCCAAATGATTAGCTAATGTATACATGTTAACTGACAAGGGATTTGCTGAGTTATAATGGATAATGATTGAATTCACCCTGTAATTCCCACAGGGAGGTACAATAAAAGAACATAACATTTTTTCAGGTACCTAACACAGGTTTCAGTGTCATAAAAAGACAACTAAATTTAGATAGTCATGTTTAGGTATCTAAGGAAAAATTGTATCTCTCAGCTCCAATTTTATTCAATGGAGATTTTGTCTTAACGAGTCAGCTGAACCTAGGAAATGATCCCTGACAAATTTCCATCTGGGGATGCCAATCCTCTCCCTGGACTTCATTAACTGAAGTGCCTCAGATCATAATTCTGTGGTCAGGAGTCCACCACGATTTGAGAAGCACTTGGTCACCATGTGGGTTAGGCAAACTGGACACAGGACCTAGGAGAGATGATCCTTTAGTGGCAGGAGGAAACCAGGTTGGGTGCATAAAAGTTTATACCAAAAGGCACTCAACAGTTGTGCAGGCAACCGAATTGAAACTAGGTCTCCACCAACTGTACCAGGAATTTACACATCTACTCTCTTTAGATATAAACTACCCTAACACACTTATATTTACGTAGTTAACCTCTAACTGGATGTCCTCTTTAATACCCTTGAAAATTTGCCAGGTCTGGCTGGGTTGATGAAAGAGTCCCTGTAGAGAATATTTGATGACATAAAACCAGTCTAAGGCTTTGGTTTCCAAGGTCTGCAAACAATCTGCATAGAAGGCACTCAAAATATGAAAATGTCAGAATTCGAGTTGCCTTAATCTGTCTCCCTCATGTGAATACATGATGGTATATTTTTTAATTACACAGTCACATTTTTTTTCCCAGAGGACCTCTACTTCATTCAGTGTGCAGATGAAACAGTGCTGATTTAATGAGAAGCAGTTCAGTATTTTGTTTTCTCCTTATTCTTCACTGTGCAGCTCTAGGCCTTATTTATTGCACACAATTATAACACTGCTCAGAAGACAGAGTTATTAATTTCCTCATGGGCTTTTCTGTGTAACTCATCTCTAGAATGCATTCATTTTCACAGCACCCTTTCAAAACACTTCCTCTATTCACAGCTGAGACACTATGCTTGGAGAGATTAAAGTCCACAGTATCCATAGATATGAAGTGGCTAATTTAAGTCACTAGACAATTTTTTTTTCAAGGGCTTAACATTGTTTCACATTTATAAGCTCTGTACACACCCCTGTTGGTATCATCCTTGCAGAGTGCTCATCATTCCTGCAAATCAGATGCCAGGAATTAGCTAAGTACTTGCAAATAAAATAAAATCAGTAAACCATCATAAAAAAAAAATTGGCTTATGCGCTTTGATTAGCATTATAGGCTTCTTGACAAATCTACCTCAATTTTCCGTTGATCTTCTTCACCAACCCGCCTATGCTCTGTCCCACTTTCCTCATCAAGTTAATCTTAGTTTCCCTCCTGACTTTTCATTCAAATTCAGTCTCTTAAAGGAAACACACAGCACCAGAAGTCACTAAAGATTTTTCAAAGCCTTGGCAAAACTTAATTGTATCTTCAATGCCTAAAAAAGGCTGTCTGTGGCAGAGCCTGGACACAGACAGGAAAATCCTCAGAGATACAGGGTTTCTAGTGCTGTCTCCGGCATGCCGAAGGGGGGTGTGGGCATGCGTGTATAGACATACACTGGTTTTTTCTCTCATCTTTAGCACTTCACCCCAGTAGGTGCCATAAGAATTTGGCAAAGCAAAGAAGACAATGACTGCTTGGCTGTCTCCAGCTGTTTAATTCCCTGAACAAATGTGTATATTGTCAATGCATGTAGATGGGCTTGAGTAGCCCAATCCAGTCTTTAGTTTCCTCAGCTCTCCCACTTCTTTTTGTCTTTTCCACCCTCCTCACTTACAGAAGAATGGCTTTAGTGCTGTCACCAAGGCTGTCACCAACCAAACACAAGACCGGACTCTGTTCAGCACTCATGTTTACATCTCTCATGTGCCTCCCATGACATTTCAACTGAGTGATATTTAAACAATGCTAAGAAATCAAGAACCACTTGGTGTCATTCCCATGAAGCTGGTGTAAGAGGATATTGATTTTGCAATTTGATACTGATAACCCTCAGCACTTTCCATCCCTACCAGCCATGGATATCTGCCCCGCATCTCAAACAGCTGCCTCTTGTTTCAGGCTCCTTCACAAAGAACTGTCTGTTTCCTTTGGCACCATCCTTTCTCCAGCTTTGGCAAGATCCATTAAGTATGGAGCTTAATATTATTAACATCATATCAAATGGCAGCTCACTTAGGCCTCTTCCAAAAAACAGAGATATTCTCAGAAAAAATACAAATCCTGAGAGTCTTCTATAGAGTAGCTCTAGGGACACTTACAAATAGCTATGGACAAATTTTCTTCAAGAAAAAAAAGAAAGTTCTCCATATAAAGAGACAATTCTGACAGGATTGCAAACATAGCACTTTAGCATAGCAATCTTTGCTGTAATGTAGAAAATATTGTAAATGCAGAATAGAGATGAGATTATATTAGAAGTGAGAGTGATTAACAGTTTCCATGACCCTATGCTAGCTAAAGCCTGGTAGATAAAGTGTCAGAAATAAAAACCCTCAAACTGAAAGGGTTTTGAAAGGAAACTATAACAGCAGCTTCCCACAGTGAATATAAATAATGAATGCAGATTAATGAATATGCTAAAAAATAATGAGTAAAGGTAAAAGAAGACATCAGTTATATCAAAGATGATGAGAAACATTTAATTTAGTTGTTTAGAAGCTTATGCAATCAGTACAAAAGGTTCCAGACTGGGAGTCAAACAAAAGCTTTGGAAGAACAAATATCTATTGACACAGGAATTACTGAGTTCATTTCATCCCAGTGGTGTTCATTTCATTCTGAAAAGGGAAGGGAAGGGAAGGGTATCATTTCCAGCAATCATTTAAATCAGCAGAGAGACTTCCTTAGTTTGCCACAGACTTTGAATCTGGACTGAGGAGAGCAGCCAAAAGAGCTACAACACCCCAGAAATAAAGGTCCTGTGGAAGGGAACTAAAAGACAACTGAATTTTACTTGGTGGAATATGACTTCTAAAGCATTTCCCAGCTAGGTGTCCACTATTTATTTAAAGGATTGAGATTCTATAAGTGAAATATTTGCAGTCAAGGAATCAAATCCTCTGGGCCTTGTGACCAAACAGTCTCCCAGATCTGAACCATCATAGGGCTGTTTTCTCACTCAGCTGTGCAAATCCAGTTCTGATTAAACCAGCTCAGTTTTTTGTGGGGTCTAGGGAATATTTTCTAATTGGTCTGCACCAACTTTTCAAAATGGCTAGCAGTCAATGAATTTCTCATAACAACTGAAGAAAGGAAGTTTGAAGCCTTCAACAAATTGCTTTATACAAGCTGAAAAATACTGATGCTGAAACGGAATCGTTTGGCCAGCTACCAAGCATCCTCACTGTTGATAACAGCAAAGACATGGTTACAGTCTCTATGCTTTCTTTTGCCCGCTCTTTTAAAGTATTTTGACCTTGATTGATCCTCCCCTGCCATTGGAAAAAGGTTTGATCATTAATCTCATAATGCAAATTGTGGAGCAGCACTGAAATTATTTGATAATTTGCATAATGGTTTTAGTGTGCTGGTGGAAGAAGGTAACTTAAGAGGGCATATCTGAAAACACCACCACTCTACCCAGCTTCCACAAAATGCATCAGCTTATCAAGCAAGTCAGGGTGCAGTTGGCCCTTCTGCTTGTTATGGAATATAATTATGGTGCCATTGATTGCACACGTGGCAGCACAAAACTGTTAAGGAGAGGCACATTAGTTGGAATAAATGGCAAGCTTGTCTGCTACTTCTACCTTTAAAGTTGGAAAGTATCAAAAATATAGTGGACAAAAAGACAAACCAAATAATTTTGTTTCACCGCTAGTAATATGTTCTGCTGGGAAACTGAGAGGAACACAGAATGGACGTAGTAATGTACAATAATAATAATGCCTCATACCTCGTATGACTTCTGTTGTGCCTGAAGATATTCAGCAACTCCAGGGTTCTCACACTCTGCAGTGTATCTGGGCATATCATAATCTCATATAGCTGATTAAAATATTGGTCATTTATCACTAAATTTCATGCCCTCTGGAACTGAAAAACACTAATTAGCCAAGTATGACCTGACCCAAAGCCTTAGCAACAAAGGTGAAGGTGTCCTGAGTTCTGACATGGATTCTTGGTGTGGCCTTGGATACTTCATTTTCTTCTACCTCCTCATGATCACATTTTCATGATTTAAGGAAAATAACATTTAATCAGCTGTCTCTCCAGGGTATTTTAATGCTTAACCAATCAACTATGAAGCACGATATTTTCCAGAGCTCTTGGAAATGTGCTCATTATCCTGCTGATGAAGAACCTCTGTCCTCATGATACTGTGAATCTTTAGCCTTTTCACAACCAATTTTAAAGGGGGGACTGTTGCAAAGTCAGTCATCCCATCTGAGTGTACCTGATCTTGTCTTGAAGTTAAGTACTCCAGGGCCAGTTTAGCACTCGGATGAGAGACCACTCAGGAATCCCACAGGCACGAGTCAATGAGCCATGTTAAATTACAGAAACTGAATTAGTTCAAAGACTCTATTAGGTTCTGCCTTCATGACTGAGTATTTGAAAAACAGGAGGAGGAGGGTGGTTGGATAGCTAACTATAATGTCTGGCTTTGAAAACTGCTGATATTAAAATCCTTTTCTGCCTCATTCTTTTTTCCTTTTCTATTATTTTCTTTCCACCACTTATTAGCTGATTTTCTGGCCTGTGAGGACCTACACACGCCCTGAGAGGGGGCAGGAGGGAATCAGCAGCAATTTCTGTTCCTGCCACAGGTCAGGGAGGAGAGAAGAAAGGAGCTCCTACTGTCCTGCTCCTCAGTCCAGTGAAATGTTCTCAAGCCTGTAATATTATTAAGCAAGCTAGAAATTTTAAAAAGTCAGGCAGGTTAGCATAAGGAGCCCCTGGGAACAAAAAGAAGATAAATGGTGGCTTCCTGTCTACATTTTCTTGCTTCACAGCAGTTAACAAAGTAAGCATTAGTTTTCTTTAGGGGCACTGCTTTAAATCTCACTTTAATATCATGTTTAAATGTTCCAGTAAAATTCTTAGTCTTTCAACAGTTCCCTCTCATGATCCCATATTACTGATGAATTTTGGCAGTGACAAATGACAAAGCATGCCTGTCTCTGAAACCATTCTCATTTGTATTCTTTCCAGTTCCTTATCTGTCCCATGGGAATAAAAAATTAAAATTAAAAGATAATATTTCTGAGAATAATGTTTAAGTAACACAAACTGTAGCAGTGTTTTCATGACATTAAATTCAGTACAAAGTACTTTCTGATTCCCCTGGATAGAAAGATATCTGGTTTAGAAATATCTGAAAGTGTTTTTGATTAAAACCATTTCTTTCTCTGAAGAAAACACTTTTTTAAGACAAAAATTTTTGCCTAGAAAATATGAAAACAGCTGATTAAGTTTTCTTTTTTTGCTTGGTTTTACTGGTTTAGTGTTTTGAAACAAATGTAAAAATTGCAGTATTTAATATTAAAAATGTAATAGTGATTTAATGACACTCTTAAACATGATTCAGTCAAACTCTTCAGTAGAACATAGGAACATTCTTAATGGTTTGCTTGATTTACCAAGTTGAGGCCTGCTTTTGCTTTTGAAATACCCACGAGAGGTAAATTAGGAAGAAATTACTCTTTTTAGAGGATTGACATAGAAATGTGTATCAAAAGACTTTCCTTCTTTCTTGTACATTTAATTGCATACAAAATACTAGTAGTGATATTTATGCAGCAGAAATTGTACATCTCTTGCTCATTTTTCAAGAATAAAACATTTTCTTATTTCACTTCATTCAAATATTTTCTCAAATTCCTTTTTTGAGTAGCTTCTACCTGACTCCCTGTTATTCTTAACAAACCCATTTCAGGCTCTTCTATTTGGTCTGTCTGTAGGGTTGATGCCCTGCTAATGCATACATGGTGACACTTATGCCTGTATTTGGGAGCTGAAACCAGGCCTAAGTAGGAGACTGGGCATGGCAAATTGCTTAGGAAAGATTAACCAAAATCCTGGTTAAACAAAGGAGAACTGAGTGGTGCTGTTGACACACCTGAAAGATGGGATGCTATCCAGAGGGACCCAGACAAGTTCAAAGAGTAGGCCCACGGGAATATCACACAGTTTAACAGGACCAAATGAAAGGTGCTGCAGCTGGGTCAGGGCTATTCCCAGGGTCAACACAGGCTGGGAGGTGAACAGATTGAGACCACCCCTGCTGACAGGGAGTAGAGAAGAAAAGAAAAAGCTTCAGGGTGACCTATCTGCAGCCTTCCAGTACCTGACAGGAGCCTACAAAAAAGATGGAGAGGGACTTTCTGCAGGGGCACATAGTGACAGGTCAAGGAGGGATGTCTTTAAACTGAGAGAGAAAGTAGCTTTAGATTAGATATTAGGAAGAAATTCTTTACCATGGGGGTGGTGAGGCACTGGAACAGGTTACCCAGAGAAGTTGTGCATGCCTCATCCCTTGAAGTGTTCAAGGCCAGGTCAGACGGGTTTATGAGCAACATAGTCTAGTAAAGGTGTCCTTGGCAAGGAGGTTAGAACTGATCTTTGAGGCCCCTTCCATCCCAAGCCATTCTATGATTCTATGATGATTCTATGAAATGTTTTTTGAAGTGTGTGTGCAGAGTGATCAATAAAGAAAGCATGAGTAAGAATGAAGATGGCCTTTCCAAGGATGAAATTCAAATAAAATCTGAAAGTACATGGTGAGCTTTGGACAGGACCTCATGGGCAAGGGTGAAGAGCTGCACAAGGAACTTAATACATGTGCATGATAAGTGTTTTCTAAGGCAAGGTGCATTGGTACTGTAGAAGCCTTGGAAAAAAAGGAACAGAGCTCTAGGCGCATAGACAGCTATAGCTGCAGTAATTAAGAGAAGACTGTAGGGACACAAGCCTTTGCTAGCAAAAATGAAGAGATAGCAGAATACTCCAAGGGTGTTATGTGAGAAAAAGTACACAGCACTGACTACAAGAATTAGAGAACAGGAAATGGGAAAAAAGTGGTGATATGGAAAAGAATTGAAAGTGCACAAGAGAACTGTGAAAGTGTTCAAGCTGTACAAGTGTTCATGCAGGGAACTGGATGTGGAGTAGGAGAGCCAGAAAGACATTATCAATAGCTGAATCTATGTGATTTTCTTAGGTATGAAACAGGGAGTCTTGATGAAATGCAGTGAAATATGGGAAAGGAGAAGATGCAATTACTAGCACTAGTTGCACTGTAACAAAAGACCTCAGACACCAGGGTGCCAAAGCTGAAATGAAATATATTCTAGACTGGAAATCACTGTCAATGAGAGCAGACTGTGAAGGGGATGAGGTTGAAGAAGACATTTAAGTTGGCTGAGGAACATAAGTGGTGATTTTTTGTCAAGGACAGATCAGGGATGCAGCAGAGATGTTAGCAATAAGAGGTGAGGAAAAGACAAAGAAAAAAACTGCTGAATATAGCAAGCTTGTATTCTCTAGGAAAGGTCATTTTAGATGGAAATAATCTACCTTTTTTTTTTAAATTATTTTCTAGATTCAAGAATCCACACATTTTCTTTGATAAGGGTAGTTTAAATAGAAAAGTACCTTTTCAACAGGTACATGTGTGAGAAAATAGAAAAGGATTTTTATATGTTTTATATGTTCCAGAGCAATTGTCTGTTATTTTATTCTGAACAACAAAACCCAAGTCAAGACACCATCAAGAAAGAATGTCTGATTTCAAATATTTCCGAAAGAAACTTAAGGGTCATGGAAATGCATTATGCAAAAGAAAACAAGACATCCTCCTATCAACAGTAAGCTATATCAAACTGTGGAAAAGTCTTCTAAAGAAAGTGCAGAAGCCCTGTCCCTCAAGGTTTTAAAATTAAGTGGAATAAAACAGTAGAAAACTATAAGTGTGATATAATCTTGCAGTGCTAGTAGGATAATCTAATTGATCTCTTCCAGTTGTAATTTTTATAATTCAAAATCCTTGGCTTGTGTGTTTTGCTGCCTCAGCTCACTGTGGGTATACAGTGATTGTGGGTTTGAAAGAGTGGTCAGCAGGAAAAAAGAAAAAGAGTTAATGAAAGCAAAAAAAAAAAGTGTCTCCCACTAGAGAGGTAACTGGCAGCACTAACAAATATCTCAGCAAGTGTGATTTCCCAAGAGACTACCTCTGATAGCTAGACCCAGGCAGCCAAACCTGAATGGAAGGCAATAATAATTAGATTCTGATGAGTGAAGAACTCACAGGAGGACCAACTTTTCAGGAGTTAATGAAAGGAGAAGGAAATATCCAACTTTTCCAAAATATCCAGAAGGTAATTTTATTATGGAATAGCTTTTAAGTGGTTAGATGTTTCTCTCTAACCTAAGGACGTGTATTTATGTAAGGAAAGACAGATACAGAGAAAATGGCTGGCGCCTTAACAAAACTGATCTCAGCTGGGGGTGTGTCTATGTGTGCATTTCCAGTACAGTAAGATTCAGGGTGACCCATAGCTGTTATTCAAAGTCAGTATCAGACCATTTAATTTTCTGCTTCAGTTCCTTTCCTCTTCCTCTCTCCAACCTGAGTGTTATGACCATTCAGCATCTTCTCTTATGCTATTCTTCCTCCTCATTTGCTTTTGCTCCCAATGGTGTTTTAGGAGAATAAAGTCCCTCAGTGCAATATCCATCTTCTTGAACTAATCTGAACTTGGAGCAAGTGCTAATAGCTCAATAAGCATTTTCTGACCATCTCCATGAACAAAACTTGAACCACAGATGTGAATGTATTCACTGCTCAAAGTCACTGAACACTGAATAGGATTCATATTTATGCTGTTGGTGTGGGGTCTCTTTGTTTTGGAACCATGTCCCCAAATGAACATTTAGAGAAACACACATCTTAAGAGAGTTAAAATATTAAGTTACTATTAAGCTATCTTCCAGAAACCACAATTTTTTTTCTGGAAAGATGCTCATCCACTGGAATGAAATGGTTCACTTTTTTAGGAACACTCATTTTCAGTCCATGTAATTTCTTTGCTTACTTCTTTGCATCACCAAGCTTTTATTTAATAATCACAAAAAGAAAGAGTTGTACTTTATTCATACCTGCAAGCTACTTTCTCTCATATTTTAGTTCCTGAGTGTCAGTTTGTCTCCAGGCTCTGCCTGTGCATCCACAGGTATGGGTGCCACACAAATCAGCATTATTCCAGTAAGACACAGCTATACTGCTGTACACATTACTGCTGCTGCTGGAAGCAACAACTGGCTGATACTGCCATTGACCCAGGAAGGGTGGTTTTTCCCTCTGGGAAGCAGAGATTATAGATTTGATCAGTGAAGGCAATTCGTAATATTAAAAAGATGATAAAATTGCTACCACAATATGTGGAATATATTTTAATTTAAATACGCCTTCACCAACTGAATATCCTTTAGTTTACCAAGTAAAACTATTTGTGTAGTCTCTTAGCACTGTACTGCATAAGATCAGAACCAGGAAGGTTGATAAATTAGTTCTATGCATGATAGTTGCAGTAATAGATTTGCAATTCTGGAAAATAAGGCTCCACACTAATACTTAATGTGGCATTTCTGTTTTTTGATGATGGAACATTTCTTATGTAACAGAAACTATGTATTGGAATGTGTCAACACGCTGACTCCAAACATTAAAGCAAACTTTTGTCACTAGTTCACACAAACAGAGTAGAATTGTGTTGTGGCATCTGAGTCACAGTTGCCTTACAACCTCCTGTACCACTGACCATATTCCTGCCTGCTTATGCTCTGCCCTTCTTTCACAATGTCCATTTTCTTCTTTCAAGTACAGAGAATCCAGTGTCTTGATAGATAGACTAGCTACCAACTCTTAATGTTATATTCCCACTGTAGAGGGTACTAAATCAATTAGTACTTCCCACTATCCTTGAAAACTGAATTGGGCCGGTACCCTGTGTCTTTATGGGCTGGTTCTCAAATATTTTTACAGATCCCTCAGAACAACCCTTCTGCTGTGTTTCAAATCTATTTTATTTTCCTTCCCCATTTGAGCTTTGCTGCCCATCTTACCCTCTATATGATTTGATGCAGCCTTCCAGCTCTTACTGTAAGTCATACATTGTCAAACCTTGTGCAGATCAGGCCACAAATAAGACAGGTGGCTTTGTTTCTTTATTTTGAAGTTAACACTATTCAAAAGCTTCTGTGATGTACAGAATGGGCTATTAGGTCTTAAAAATCTGATTTCACTTGTGAGTTATTTTATTTGCACACAAATAGTGAGGTAACAAAATGTCAGACATCATTCACACCTGTAGGATAAAATACCTTTTATAGCCTTATACAACCACATACTAAAATCCGTATAATTTATGATGCATTTACAGCGCTGTAAAGGCCATATTTGTTCTTCATATGTCATAATTCTCATTTCTTGGCTCCCAGAACTGTGAAGGGATTTATTGTGTCATCTCAAGTGTACTTTCCTAGGAAGAATGAACAGTTTAGGCCACTAGATTTGCCATTTACATCTGTCCTGTGTGGAGCTGCTATACAAACTGTAATATCATGCTGGGATTGATAGGATACTACAACAAGCTGCTATTTCTATATGGTAAAAGCATCGTCACTGTCTTTACTATAAATTTATCTTAAAAACATAAAACTTGATTTAGATCTTGGAGTGGCTAGGTATAGGTCAACAGAAACACAGAAATGAAACACAGGAAAGCTTCATTTAGAAAGGTTAATTGAGCTCTTTTCCATAGTAGGAGATAACATATTTTGATCCATATTGTCTTCATGTGGTTGTTTTCCCATTGGGATTTAAGAACTTTCTCCCATGCATTCTTTATAGTCATATTGAATACTAGCTTTTAAATGGAAGAGTTCTATTTCAAGGTTCTTAGCAAGATTACTGATGAAAAAAAAACAAGAACTTTGGAAATACTTCTCATCAGAATTAGTTGTGTCGTTGTACAAGTGCCTGAAGCAGGACATAAAGGCTTGAAATAAGAAAACTCCTTTAAACTGTTTGAGAGTGCTAATAATTTTTTTGCATATATTTTATAAGACAGGATTGGATTCATGCCATCACAACATAGGCATCTAAAATTTAAGGATGGGATTCAGCTGCAAAAGGCTGAACGATTAAATGTCCTAGAATATTTTCCCTGATCTCCGGTCATGCAAGTCTCATCTATCCTGGGGCAGTTCTAGTGTCAGTACTTATATATACTTATATATCTTCTGGTAGCTGAATACCACCTCTAAGCCTGCAGCCTAGGAAAGTCCTCTCGGTCCTCTCTGTCAGCAGTGAGGAAAGAAAAAGGTGTCCAAGGAGTTATTTACTTCGCATTTACTGTCCTGTGAAGATACTCTACCTGTTTATGCATCAGAGGTAGTTTAAACAAGAAATGAAATTAGATAGGAAACAAAAAGTAGCTAGGATAAGACTCAGTCTGAGATTAAGACAGCTTGTACTCATTTCTTCATGACTATATGCTGGAAAAAAAAAGACTCAGGAGTCCTTATCTGCTAAGAGGATCCTTTGCAGTCATGTTGCATTCACAACTGTATAGAGGAGACTGCCAGAATTTCTAAGACTGTACTTTTTCAGAGAGGAACCCTCCCAAAACACCTACGAATAATTTATAAGTTTAGCCTGATGTTCAGTCTTCCTCATGTACACACATGAATGAGTATATTATTGTCTCAAAAAGGGTTTACAGATTTTCTCAGAAATCTTACTAAATTCTAAGGGCATTTTTTTCTCTGTGGTTTAGGTATTTCCTAAACACTTACTTATACAATTATGATGTTGTTTTGAATGCCTGCCAGTATAAGAATTATAACTACTTACAAAGCTTAGCTATATACAGTTTCTTTCAATCAGTGTAATATTTCAGTAGTCTTTATCTCAAATAGCTGCAATGTCAAAACCAGACAATATTAGGTGTGAGAGATTTGGCTCTTGGATATTTGGTCCCCATTCATAAGAGACAACTGGAAAGAAGGCAAAAATCAAATGGCAGCAAACTTAACTCTTGACATGTCTGCAGAGTGCTACATGACAAGACCAGAGCATTAAGACTATTGGAATTTTCCCTTTAATGATACATAAAATGTTTTGGTTTTGCCTCTACAAGGCAACTGGGACATGAGTTTACAGGTGGTGACGAGCTTATAAATTCATAATGTACTAGAAATATCATAATTAATACAATAAATTTTTATTAAGTACTTTCTGAAGGAAGTGCTAAATTAAATGGGCCCCAAAAGTACAGTAGAGTTAGTAATGTCATTTATACCAGAAAGGAGGAATATAAATCTTGTAGCAGTTTACAGATATTTTTATTTGATATCTCTGATCCAAAAGATCTGACAAGATGAGGCCACCCTAGTGTTCTTCAATGGCAAAGCTCCTAGGGTTTCCACACTTTGCAACAAGTAGGAAATCCTTATTAATCCCTTTAGCCTTTCTTGTAATGGCATTAATCATGATGAACTGTTCCAGTATTAATTCAGATGTCATATATAATTCCACAAGAATCCCACTGAAATTTGTACAGAGCAAACCTCATCTAATTGGAGTAGGAAACATAAAATAACTCAGAGTTCCAATTTTACTGAAAATAACTAATCACAACTCATTTCTAAAGCAAACTTAAGTGAATCTGTTAACCCTTGGAAGAGCATTTATTGTATTCAGCTTATTTGTGGAAGTCACATTTATGTGGGCTATATTTTGCCTTTCAATTCAGCATCTGGCAATGGATTCTATGAAGTAAAGTGTCTGAGTATTTAAACATTACTTCAGTTGTTATTTTTTATACCAGATTTTATGTCATTACGCATTATGTTTACTGCATGTGTAATTTGCCTAATGTGTACTCAAAAACAATTCCACAAAACTTGTTTACAATATTGAATCTCTGCATGGGGGTACTTCAACTCTGCTTTTGAGGAGAACTCTGCAGAACCTTAGGGATAGCTTCCATCCTGTTTTGTGGGTGGGGGATTTTGTTTGTTTGTTTGTTTGTTTGTTTGTTTGCTTGATTGCAAAACATGGTAAAGAAGTCTTTCCATGTATTACCTATACAGAAACATTATATACCTCTAGGGCACTCACAGCAAAGAATTCAAAAGTTTGATTTTGAAATATACATGCTCACTTGATCACACCTCATACTAGTAAGATGTTCAGTCTATACCTTAATTGAGCTATCAGTGGCTAGAGATGGGAGAAATAGGTAATTATCCCTTTGTTTCTGTTTAGTAACAAGCTGACAGCTTTGCTGAGGAAAGAGAACCATGGCAACCAACCAAAAGTAATGAGTCTTGTTCCAGACAACAGGAATTTTTCAGTGAGAAAGAAACAAGGGAAGATTTGTTCTTACTTAGCACTCAGGGCACAATATAGCTTTTATAGCTTGATCATGAACTGCTGGCCTCAAATCAAAACATTGTCATTTGCTTCAGTAGATGCAGATCAAATCACTAATTGGGTATAAGACTGGAGTAGACCAGAATTCTTTCTTGCAAGAGAAAATTACTAAAATGTGTTTGTTTTGTAACATAAGAGCATGTATTCTGCTATTTGAAAATAGCACTTAATGGGTTCTGAACATTTTAGTAGGACATTTAACATAATAAATTTGCTTTTTATTCATATAACAAGAAAAGAATGTTAAGCTAATGATTAGGTTCATTGGGTTTTCCACTCTACTGTCAACTTTGCTTGTAATCTTGGGTGAACAATTTATGACTACATGCTTTGAGATATTTAATGCATTAGAGTGCAGAGCATAAGGGTTTATCACTGGGGATTTCACTGTGGCAGACAAGAGGGTGCCCTACGCATAACCATTGTGGAATAGCTCTTTGGAAACTAACTAAATGAGGTTGCAGAAAAAAAACCAGGAAAATATTCATGAAAAAGAGATGGGAATTATATCCATAAGTAGGGATCTGATCATACTCAAGTTCTCTGGCAAGAAAGTAATCTCTATACTTCAGTAAATTCTGATATGATTCTCATACTGTCATTAGGAGAATCAGTCTTCTTCTAACTTCTCTTAAAAAAAAGGAAAGACAGACTGCCTCATGACAAAGGAAGATTTATTCAATCTGTAGTATTTAATTTGTCAGCCAGCACCCCAGGAAAGCTGAGACTCTTGTACCCAACCAGTCTGTGAGCATCCCATTAGGGGGACCTTTCCCTGACCAGTCCTGCTGGCTCGGTGGGTGGTTCAACTGATTTATTCAGGGAAATACATTAACAGCATAAAGGAGACCCCTCAGTGGGTCTTCCTCTTTATTTGAGTATGTTCTCTGCTGCCAGTGACTGCCCAGTACCCACGAAGGACTCACAGTTTATGAGATAACACCCTTTATTAGTATAAAATTGTGACATGTTAAGGTTTGAGGATAGTCAGTGATAGTATCTGAATGGAAAAACATATTCAAAGAGTATACACATAAGCTCTAGTCCCCAATAAAAGTATTCTTGCTTTTAAGAGTGGATGGGATGTGGTTCTTACCAAACAGGCATCCCTACAGGGGAGATGACAGGTTCAGCCTTTCAACAGATACATGCAGCTACAATGGAGCCTTCCCTAACTTTTCCCTCATTTTCAACTTAATTTTATATTTCTTAATGTTTAGGTGGACATTGAGTAACTCTACTCATACATACCTGTGTAATAGACTGGTGCAAAATTCTCTCACTTTGTTTTTAAAGATACACTCAAAAAACTATAGAGCACATGCCTGGTGAGGGGTGGCCGTACCTTGTACTCGGGTAACTTTGGGATGGAGGTGTGGGTTAGCATTACAATTAGGCTGTAATGAACCAAGTTAATCTGAGGAGAGTNGGTTCATTGGGTTTTCCACTCTACTGTCAACTTTGCTTGTAATCTTGGGTGAACAATTTATGACTACATGCTTTGAGATATTTAATGCATTAGAGTGCAGAGCATAAGGGTTTATCACTGGGGATTTCACTGTGGCAGACAAGAGGGTGCCCTACGCATAACCATTGTGGAATAGCTCTTTGGAAACTAACTAAATGAGGTTGCAGAAAAAAAACCAGGAAAATATTCATGAAAAAGAGATGGGAATTATATCCATAAGTAGGGATCTGATCATACTCAAGTTCTCTGGCAAGAAAGTAATCTCTATACTTCAGTAAATTCTGATATGATTCTCATACTGTCATTAGGAGAATCAGTCTTCTTCTAACTTCTCTTAAAAAAAAGGAAAGACAGACTGCCTCATGACAAAGGAAGATTTATTCAATCTGTAGTATTTAATTTGTCAGCCAGCACCCCAGGAAAGCTGAGACTCTTGTACCCAACCAGTCTGTGAGCATCCCATTAGGGGGACCTTTCCCTGACCAGTCCTGCTGGCTCGGTGGGTGGTTCAACTGATTTATTCAGGGAAATACATTAACAGCATAAAGGAGACCCCTCAGTGGGTCTTCCTCTTTATTTGAGTATGTTCTCTGCTGCCAGTGACTGCCCAGTACCCACGAAGGACTCACAGTTTATGAGATAACACCCTTTATTAGTATAAAATTGTGACATGTTAAGGTTTGAGGATAGTCAGTGATAGTATCTGAATGGAAAAACATATTCAAAGAGTATACACATAAGCTCTAGTCCCCAATAAAAGTATTCTTGCTTTTAAGAGTGGATGGGATGTGGTTCTTACCAAACAGGCATCCCTACAGGGGAGATGACAGGTTCAGCCTTTCAACAGATACATGCAGCTACAATGGAGCCTTCCCTAACTTTTCCCTCATTTTCAACTTAATTTTATATTTCTTAATGTTTAGGTGGACATTGAGTAACTCTACTCATACATACCTGTGTAATAGACTGGTGCAAAATTCTCTCACTTTGTTTTTAAAGATACACTCAAAAAACTATAGAGCACATGCCTGGTGAGGGGTGGCCGTACCTTGTAGTCAGGTAACTTTGGGATGGAGGTGTGGGTTAGCATTACAATTAGGCTGTAATGAACCAAGTTAATCTGAGGAGAGTGATTTCACCACCGTTGTTGGCTCAGCAGCAGGACACATTCCCGTCTCTCCCCTGCCTGAGAGGTGTTATGCAGTTTCTCAGCTGCAAAGTTCCATCGAGTTCACTCCCTGCAAGGATTTCCACAGAGCCTGGCTGTGGTGTCTCTACTCAGCTCCACCCTCCTCTCCATCGCCCTTAGCAGATGCTGTGGCTGCAGACTGTGGGTGTGAGGAATCACCATGGAATAGGTTTCAAGGATGCCAACTCCATTCCATCCAGTGAGTAGCAACTGTATTGTACCCTGTAATTTCCATACCATTATGACCTCTGTTATGATGTGAATAAAACTTCTCATTTTCCTCTGATTTTTTCACAGCCATCTTTCCACACAGACATACACCACAATAATCAGGGGAGACTTCTCACTTGAGAAAAAATTAGAGCATTGATCTGAGGCATAGAGAGCTCATGTTTATATTTCTGTTCTCCTTGCTTCAGCACAAGACAAGGCTGCCCTTCCTTGAGCGAGGAAAGGGGACAAAACTCCAATGTAGTGTACTGTCTTCTGTGAATTATTGCCAAGCTACCCAGCAAGAGCTATTCCATTTTGCACTCAAAATTAATTATTCTTTAAGTCAGTGGAAAAGGTTGATTATAAAGGCCTCTTTTTATTATACCATATGGGATATGGGAAAATGAGGTATCTGTCTGTGCTGCTTGGTTATTTATACAATGCATACAACCTCCAATAGAGGAAGACAGAGAGAACCACGCACAAATACTCCATAAATACTGGGCAGGCCCAATGTTTATGCTCTGAGAAATTCTCTTTCTTCCTTTAAACCAAAGAAAATTAGTCTAGGTCCTTAAAATCTTGCCACCAGCTATCTCCTGCTTGAATTAATATGAAGGAATACATTTAATTTCATGTGCTTCAAGCTTTCAGATAGGCTGAACTTGTTAATCTGAACATTTAGAAAAAGACCCATTTTTGAGACACTTTAGACTTGTCTTATCTCTGCATTATTAAAGGCATATGAGCAAATTTCCTTGGGTTTATTTTTTTTACAAATTAAAGGTCTATTGTGTCTGACTTCCAAGAACTCCATCTCATTCCTAAACACTTTGGTGGAGGCATAGTTCTGTTTTCAAACAGAATAGCTTCTAGGATGCCTGGAGAAATTTTAAAAACAACTCAAAATTTTAAAAACAACTCAAAAACAAACAAACAAAAAAACCCAAGCAAGCAAAGAAACAAAACCAACAAAAACTAAACAATAACAAAAAATGTACAGAAAACAAAACTTTCGAGGAAGTAGCCTTCCTTCCTTCCTTCCTTCCTTCCTTCCTTCCTTCCT
>VXAX01005608.1:291321-481163 GCA_013399835.1 Leptocoma aspasia | reverse complement strand
TCCCTCCCTCCATCCCTCCATCCCTCCATCCCTCCATCCCTCCATCCCTCCATCCCTCCCGAGGAAGACTATTGTTAGGATAAAGAATGAGAGAATCTTTCAGCCCAAAAGGACTGCCCTATTTCTATAGCAGCAGTGATGACATGAAATCATGGATGAAACCATAATAAAATTATATTATCAGTCGTATTAAAATTATATTATCAGTCCTACTTTGCACTCATACATCTAATATTAAGATTTCTCAGGTAAACTAGTGGATTTTAGAGCATTAGAAATAAAACAAGTGTGAGCATGTGGGGTTTTTACACAGGTACAAGGCAATTTTCTAGTTTCCTCCATAAAGGTACTCACATGGCTATAGACCAGGCACATAATGACAGAGAAGTGAAAAGCCTGCTGCAAGTGACTTAGTATCACACAAAACCACAGAACCCCCAACATCTGGGTATTGTCTTAAAATCTCCTCTGTCCCTCCACAAAATATTGTTGTCCAGGTTTTATCTCATGCCGTCACCTCTACCCCATCCTCTTCCCTTTTGTAACTGTCACATTATATCTTTCCTTGCTCCAAGCTTCATGGCATGAAAAATTTCAGGCAAAATACTTAATGCAACACAATCTTTACATAACTTAACATGCAACATTGACATTGCTCCAAATCTCATGTGTAAAATATACACTTTTAAAGATTTGAATAGTTTAAGAAAAATTGCAGAAAGGCCAGTATGATTTCGGTCTGCTCCTCATTTACTAGGAAAGTTTTTCCCGTCTTTTTTCCATAGTTGATCAGTCTGGTACCAAGTTGCTGAAGAATGCTGGCAGGTATAAATTTGGCCTGCTAATGCCATGTCATCACTGATGTCTTCTGCTGCTTCAGGTTGTCATGCAAACACTTACCTGAGTTTTCAGATGCCCACTGTTCAGTACTTATATCCTGATTTACAAAACTGTCAATGTCCGGCAGTTCATTCTGTCTTCTCATGGTTAATGGCAGCAGTAACAGTGCAGTATGAATCACTTCACAATCATCAGATGAAAAGCTCTTGGGAGCCTACTTCTCATTTGCACTAAGAGCCTTTGCATTGCTGTGGAAATATGAGGGAGATTTAATGTGGGTGTAAATGACATTTTTACTTAACTGCAAATCTCTTTTTCATTATCACTGTCTCGGATAAATGAAAAATATTTGTACATGTAGAATAACACCTCTTTTTATTAGTGCACAGTGTCCTTTGTATAATTGCATTATTCCTATTGAATAACCTTTCTCAGTTCATTTCTTGTTCATGGAGAAAGTCTCTGATAATCATGGATCACAGGTACAATGACATCTTCAACAGACTTATTAAAGCAACCACGTTCCTCAGGATGATTTTTCCTTCTTCCCTCTCTCATCATGAAGCATATCGAGTAGGAGTTATTTCCACTTTGTTCATAGAACTGAAAATCTAGGTGACTGGATCAGCCTTTTTTCCTCACCAATCCACAGAAAGGAGAGGAGAAATTCCAAAAGGAGATTCATCTGATTGCGTTAAGATAGTTGGGATAATTTGCTTCCTAGAAATTTCTAGCCTAGACAACTAGATAAAACTGCTGCTTACATTTAACAGCAAAGGTTATTGATCTGCAACTCACACAATGTGGACAAAAAGGTATTTTTGGAGGCAGACAGTGACAACATTATTTTTTAGATTTTTACAGATTTAATGAATTAGCTTCAGGAAAAAAAATGACATTTTTTTCTTAAAAACTTTGAGTAATACTGTTTTTTGCTTTACAAGAAAAGTTAGCCATTTTCCTATGCAGCCAAGTTTCTGTGTCAAAGTTCTTGACAGTAAAAACAGGTACCTGTGAGTGAAACTAATTGTAGCCTTTACCATGAAAACTTCAGTCTGAGCACACTGAGACTGAAAGTTTACAAATCCTTTAATTAGAAGGAAAGAAATCACAATAAAAAAAATTACCTTCTTCCTCATTCCATGAAATAGTAAAGGTGGAAAAGATTAAAACTGACAAGTATAAAATCTTTAAATACCACAAAGAATTCTGTCAGAGAATTTCCTTATATAGATTATACAGTAACAGTTATAAATGGAAATTGAAGAACAACAGATCAGAACAAACCATTTTTCATGCAGAAAATGTATGAAAGAAGATTGCTGCTGCAAACATACTGACTTGACTAAAGAAGCAAATTCCACTCTAAATCAGGAACAGTTTGTATAATTTTGATATGCTACCTACTCAGAGACCAGGCTGAGCATCTAAATGAAAATGAGTTTCTCAAAAAAGTTTACTCTCTGGCAAACAAACCTAGGAATTTCATCATCTTCAATGAGTCCAGAACATTTTTGAAAATAATGATGTTTTCAAGTTCATAAACTTTGTAGAAGCCTTACAGATTTTTTTTTCTGAATCTAAGCTCTCAGAAATTTATTTACCACTCTGTTGGCTACAAACAGTTCAACAGCCAAAAATAGAAAAAAATTATAGATACATCAAAAAGAACTTTTATAAAACAGCAGTTGCTCATGACTGCTTTGTCCATGTTATTCATTACAAATATGTCTACACGGCATTTTGTTATTTCATATTTAACAGTTTGACAAAAGCAATCAGAGGAACTCAGAAACATAATGCATCAGAGCTCGGGATGCTATGAGGTTAGAATTTCCTATAATAAGAGTTTCTGAGATTCTACCAGGACTTGAGAAAATCTGCTTTATAATCATTTCTGTCATTTCCTGCCAAACAACATCTAAGCACATATTACATTTCTGAGTCAGTAAACTGTTTGGTAGTCTATTGATAGCCAATAGTCTAATTCAAGGCAGTTTCAAACTAGTGGACCATGTCCTATAGGTGCCATTTTGCAGTCCTCTGTACATTAAGCCTGTCGCTTTACCGATTTCATACTTTTAAAATAAAGCACAATTAAGGAACAGAATGAGCAATCAGTAGCTAACACATAATTTACAAGAGGGATAAAGCAGTGTGTTGCAATTTTTCTGTATTTTCTGTTTGGAGCAATAGATATATATCTTCTTACAGGGAAAATATTTTTAAACACTGTCCTGTACAATGTGCACCTGAAATAGAAATGCTTAAGAGTTTATGTTACAATTCACAAACCAATTTATTTTGCATATTAAATGCTACGTGCAGTCACCCAAAGACTGTGCTTCTAATTAATTCATTTTTTATCATGATCTTAGCAAAATTAGGTGAAGAGTAAAGGAAGGAGAAGGGAATATTCACATTGTTAATTTCAGACAATTAGAAGCATGGAAAATGATGAACCTGTATTCTGTAAACAGTCAGTGGGGAGTGATAGGAGGTCTGATGTTAGGCAGTGTTGGACAGTTAGGCTGTTCATGCTCTATGGACTCTCAATGTCCTTTGCAATTCTGTAAGGAGCAGTTGTTTCCAAGTTTGCGAAATATTAAATGGAAGAGCTTATTCAGCCTTACTTCGCATATGCACTTTGGTGGAACATCAAGACTATATTTCAATTATAAAGTATTTCCACAGAAACTAGAAATAAAAAAGTAATTTAGTAATTTTCTTTAAGACTCTCTAGACTTTTTGGTACGAGATAGACAGCATAATGGCTGAGTGAACTTTAATTTGTATTCTCTTAGCACCCTGAGTGCTTGATTCACATTGTCATAAAAAATCCTT
Organism: Leptocoma aspasia; assembly: GCA_013399835.1. Classification (NCBI taxonomy): domain Eukaryota; kingdom Metazoa; phylum Chordata; class Aves; order Passeriformes; family Nectariniidae; genus Leptocoma; species Leptocoma aspasia. The sequence continues at coordinate 477,479 of VXAX01005608.1, read as the reverse complement.
GGCCTTCTGCAGGAAACATGATTTCTTGCTTGCTCCATTTTTGGGGGGTTTTCCACACAATCACAAACTGGAAATTATCATCAGTCTTAAGATGAATTCTTCATGACAACTGGCTAAGAAAGTAAAATTTATTTATTGCTCCCTTTTCAATCCTTCTCTCTTTGGGGGGGATGTTGAATCCTTATATTCATAGCATCAGATGTGCATGCCATAACAGTGTGAGCAGATAGATATATAGCTGTATAGATGATTTTTACCCTCTGATTATCAACAGCAACATCATCTAGTGGCGAATGACTGCATAATTTTCAGGAATGGTGTGGAGTGGCATAAGAGCTTTGAAAACAAAATAAACACTTGAGGAAACAAGAGTATGTGGAAGAAAGATCTGGCTGAACAATGAGCAGTGAAGAAGAAACTTGAATAAAATGAATAATAAAAGTCTGAATGGAAATAAAGAATCAGGCAAGAGAATTAAGAAAACATTGTTAAAGAAATTAACTATGGAAAATTCAAAGAAGACAGTGAGATTTCGTTTCCATGTTTCCACTTCCAGATTCTTTCTTTTCTGATTATCAAGACACATAAAGTACCTGCTTAGTGATAAATTTCTAGGGTTCTCTGTTCATTGAAGATGAGCTAGAGTCAAGATATTGCATCCAAATAAAATCCCGGGTTACAAAAATGTTCATTGTAACTCATCTGATCTACCAGAATAGATCAGTATGTTGGATACAGTAATTTCATAACCCAATGCAATTTTCAAATTTGCATTTGGCTTTGAAAATCTCACGAAGCTTTCATTATACCTTTAAGTCCCAAAGTATTACAGAAAAAAATAAACACTACTTCTGCCTTTGACAGCTAAATGCTACCAATATTATTCTTTCTTGATGTAACTACTGTTTAGTCAGTTCTATTTTTCAAACAAAAGTTGAGACTTACAGTGCTCCTCACAGACATCTGGTCACTCCATAACCTCTTGAGAGTAACATATTCTCTTTACCAGTCATTGACACTATGACTTAACAAATAAGGCACTTCAGTTCTGTCATGTTATTCTGTTTTTCAAAGCACACAGAATTGTCTTAATTTTGAATTCCATACACCAGAACTTCAGCTAATAGAATTCAGCCGGGGTATCCACTGAAGAGTCACTAATTTCTGCTACCTCAAGACTCCAAGCAGATGTCTTTTAGACATTTAAATCCACTCAGTGGCATTAATTTACCAAAACCTGGCTTTGACTTGTCTGTAAAGTACAGTGGATTGCAAAAAATAATCTGTTTTAGGAGTTATTACAGTGTATAGAAAAGTCATTTATAATAAACTACTATATCAAATATATCTATATTCAAATATAAAGGCATACTAGACAAGCACACAGACATATGCAAACACATGAGTATATATAAAAATCATAAATATTTCCTCTTAAAATAACACATACATATTCACACTATCATTTCATCTCTTTTGGATGACTTACTCTTTAGAAAGCTGATCTATTGCATAAAATTGCTCTTATTTCTGATTACAAGGCCTGTTAAATGGCTTCTAGATCGCTAGTGAAAGAGAGACATATGTCATAAAGAAAAGCTTAGGATTCATTTTTCTTGCCTGCATGTGGCTGCCAGGTTCAAACTAGGTGAAGTGTGTTTTAAATAGTTTGCCTTAAGCACTAGCATATGAGCTGGCATGAAAGATTACCGTCCAAAAGGCAAATTCATTTATTACTAGCCCTGGTAGTATTTGTCACTTTATTCACTTGGGTAGCAAATATGTCACCCAGACTTTCATGGGGAATTAAACCATTGTGCAATCTGACAATAACAAGAATATTTTTAGCAACCATGACATATATCTGGTACTCCTTTGTCTTCGCATTCTTAGTCACAATTCCCTTAACAGATACTTTGAAAATAATCCCTTGGTACACCTCTATCAGACCTTCTTGCTGCTTGATGGACGAAGAGCTCTAGACAATGAGAGTTGCACACCTCTCTACTGTCCCTGTTGTGCCACTATAGCATGACAGCAAATTGCTGCAGCAAATTGTTATAATAACTTGCAATAAAGAAGAGCACTCCTCAGTAACCTACTCATACAGTGACAAACTGTAGTGTACTGTGATGTGTGGTTCATTCCATATCTGAAAGAAAATGTTGAAACTTCCTGGTCAAATGTAATTGATGAAAGAGGATTCTGTCATCATAATGATGGAGGACCTACAGATTCAATAACTGCCTAAACTTTGGATTTAAGTAACACAAGTGAAGGGAAGATCTGCAGGTGATATTCACTTCTGTATTTCTTTTTCCTGGAGTACTATTTTCAGTTTCTCAGGGTCAGTAGTGCAAATCAATGAAACTCTTGTTTTTATGAGTTAAAACAAAAAAAAAAGCCCACAACTTTTAATATTTAAAAAACTGGACCAAGTAAAGCCAGAAACATTAAGTTAAAAATGAAAACTTTTTCATGTAACAAAAACACTTGAAAAGTAATTTACACTTCACCATTTTTTCAGATGTATTTTTCATAAAGAAAATTTCTGCTATATTGACCATTACCTACAGGCAACATGAGGTGAAATTTTATCATTTGCTTCTCTTATCCACTTGACAGAGCATTCTCAAGTTTTGGCTGGGACTCTAGAGAGGTATAACCATACTTGGGATATATATGCCACAGAGATGGTGTGTACAGCAGCTTTCACCTGTTCTTATTGCAGTGTCACCTGACAAGTGCTGAGCAGGCAGAATAGTCAAAAACACATCTTAGAATAGCTTTCCACGTGTCCTAAATTGAGGGTAAAAAACAGGATTTCAAGCTGCCTACAAAGCAAGCATGTAGGTCTTTTGGGAACTGAGGGTTTCAGGACACTTGGGATCTGAGAATCCCAATAAGCAGAGAATAATAAAAAAAGCAGAGAAGCTTGAAACAGTCCCAAGTAAATGCATAAGTATTAATGAAGACCCAAAATGGAGACAGAAAGGCACATGCCTACCAATCATAGACTGCGGAGAGAGCTGCCAAAGGAAAGGGGCAAAGATCTTAGGAACCTCCCAGCAGGGACTTACTGAGTAAATACCTTGGTGCTCTCAAGGCAAAAAAAAAAACTGAGCTGAAGTTAAAGGTCTCTAATTTTAGTGATATCCTAAGGCTAGAAGTGTCAGTGTCACCTAATGATCCAGAAATACTGACATGGATACGTGAGTGTTACCTTTCACAGAGGATCAGAGCAATTAGTACAGTGCCTACATCAAATTCAGAACACTGGAAAATCAAAGTTGCCTCTGGACTTCAGGCAATTTTAAGAGTGCATTACAGCTCTCTTCTCAGTGACCTTCAATCAGAAGGGTTACTACACCCTTTGAGGTCTAAGAGCCTGGGTGTCAATTGAAGCACATAGATTTGCAACCCTCACAAAACTAAGTTTTTTTGGGAAGAAAATACAGTGCTTCTTTTCTCTTCCATCCACAAGTTCTGTAGCACTTCAAATAAACTGATGAAATATGAAATACCACAACACTCATACAAGATAGGGATACACTATCTCTTGTCTGTCATTCCAGAATTTCTACTACAAGAGTGGGGGAAAGGCAGTCTGTAAGGGGATTGCTTACTATTTCTTCAAGCTAGCTGCCTTTGCTAAAGCAATACAGAGTTCAGGGCAGACTAACATGTAATATTTAGCCTAGCTTTGCAGAAGGATTTTGCAGCCCACAGGAAATTCCAGGCTGTTGCCAACACACTGCTGCCAGTAAAATGAGAAAGTTACAGTAACATGATCAGTACCCACACCTTGATCTATGCTGCAGGTGCATCACGGGGCTCCTAGACTCCAAACCTGGTGTCAGAAATGTCAATAGGCTTTTTTACTTCAGAGGTCATTTTTGATGGCTTAAGATTTTAACATCAGAATCCAAATCCATATGACTTCAAGGAGACTAAAGTTCCTGCAGGAGGTTCTTAACTTTTCATGTGCATAAGTTCATCTGCAAAACCTCAGCCAGTCACTTCAGTCAATAAGATGTGTCTAGTGTGCAAAAGGACTTGGCTTCTTCTTATGCCTGTTTAATGGACCTATTAAAAAAAAAAAAAAAGAAAAAAGGAGTCTTAAGGTTATCAGTTTAGGCTTACAAAACCATCTAAATGGTCAAGTAGAGTGAAAAAAATTCTGACAGGTACAGGTGCTTAAGGAGGATTTAAGGCATATATGTCTGCAACTAGTGGATTGCTCAAAACCAGTATCTCACACATCTCAGGCATAAGCATTTTTGGGACAAGAATGAGAGACACCTGAAGAAATAGCAATGTCTCAGGGAAGTCAGTTTATTCAGCCTGCACTGATGAAAAAGAAAAAGGGCTGATGGCCCCATGTTACCTGGAAACTCCTCATTAACCTCAGCAGGCTTTACAAGTTGCACTGGCCAAGGCAATCATCTCCAGAAGTCACCTTTTCAGTGCACAGAAATTTGTGAAAAAGAGGCACATAGGCATTCATCTCTTCCTGCATCTTATAGACCATGATTTGAATGGGAACCTACACATCAGCAAAATGAGTTTTTCAATTCATAAAGTTTCCTTTGCATATTTAGCTTTTGACACTTAAATCACTTTTGAATGTGGATACTAACTCATGAGTAACACTGATCCTTTCGAAATCCAGATGTTTTTGAGGAGTGTACTTAGAGTGAGAAGGAAGTACAGCAGACTAGATATGTGAGGCATTCAGTATCTTCTGTATTCATAAGTATTATAAGCTGTATAATATCCATAAAAACTGATGAGGCGTGTATACATGAGGAATACCTATGCTTGCAAGATGAAGATGACATTTTCTAAACTAAACTACTGTAATAAATTAGTGTTCCCAGAATTTATAAAATTACTTCCAAATGGAGAATGGTCATCTCCTGTCAAGATATTGGCCTTATTCAAGGAAACAGTAGGTTTATGCACTGTGCTTGTGACTACACTGTGGTAAGCAGACATAATACCATCAGAAAATTAGATCTTGACATTCCCCTTCAAAACAGACCCGATTATTTTCTCTGATGGATTTGTAGCTAAGTGCTCAGTACACTGCTGAATCATGCCCAGCCTGGCATTTCATTTTGAGTAGATTATGAATAACTGTTATTAACGCTCCCGTGTCCTATATAATATCTCACTTGGGGTTTTTGAACATGGGATTTTTTTTTCAGGTATGAAAAAAATGACAAAGTCTGCCCAGAAATCAAGCCATTTTTTAGCGTATGCCAGTGTCTTAGGCCAGTCTGCCTTTTGCCTCACTTCCATTTGGGAGGGGTCAGAGGTCCCAATGTAAAGGTGTTTTTCCATCTATAACTGCTCTTAAACTATAGGCACAGGGTTGATTTAATTTGTCATTAGTTCTGCTTTGTAGCTCCATAAATGTTAAAATCTGACTGTATTTTTCATTGTAAACACAGACAGTAAATTGACACACAAACACACAGGTTTGAATGAACATTTTGCAATACTTATTTGCCTTTTCAAACTCTGAAGATATATTATCCGGTTGGAAAATATTAGTAGACTAACAGCACTGGACATAGCACAGGTCCTTTGGAAAGAAAACTATATAAGCAGCAACCACAAAATGGAATTAAAAAGCAAATAATTCCTAGTTCATTTTCACAGATTAAGAGTATCTAGAGTATTTTTTAGAAAACCCCAACAATTGCAGAGCAATATTTACACAAAGCAACTTCTTCTTTGAGCAATAAACGTTAGGATATCATTATCAGAAGACATTCTGCTAAAGTACTAAATAAGATATGCATAATTTTCTGAAATTTGGATTCAGTTACTGGTGGTGGTATTTACACATTCTTAAAGTATCCATACAAATAGCCACTGCACTTCTGAATATGAAAAATGTGTGCGTGGGTGGGGCTACTGTGAGAACCATGAGCAAAAAGCAAAATACATATTCATGTTCAGACCTCCTTTTTACTTTAGCAATACTGGTTATTTTTATGTAGACCAAGTTTTCATTTCCACAAATTACACTCCTTTCTTTCATTAAGATATCACTTAATGAAAAGATTTTAACATGGTAATCAGACAATACAGAAGGCATGTTAAAGTAATCTGCCCAGTAAAAAAGACATGGTTATGGCTAGCAATATTTTTTATGTCTTTATTTCAACATCCATGATGTGTTCATTAAATAACTGATATATTAACCCTAAAATTTAATTATGCTTTCATAATTTTGAATACCATGCCTATCTTTCCAACTTCTAGGTCCTTCTGGAATTGCTAAAAAATGTTCCAGGTTATTCTTGCATTTTACAAGGACCTCTTTTTTACTTTGTGATTTAGTAGGGAACAGAAATGTGACAAAGTGGGAAAACAAACAAAAAAAACCAAACAAAAAAACCTCCAATCTTTTAACAACATAATTTAGGGTTTTATTGAGAAAGTATTGCCAAAAGGCTATGGCACTCTTTCCCACTATTTCAGAGGTGTAATACAAAAGCCTAAGAAAACCGTGTTCATGCAAAGATCAGAAAAAGCAATTGGAAAAGGGAACAGTGACAAAACCAGCAGCAGCAGCAAAATAAACCAGAAATGCCAGCCAAATAAGGTAGACTAGTGCAATGACTTCACTTTGCAAGTGTTAAAAGACAGTCTACATTTTTTTTCCCTAAGTGGTTCAAGAAAGGCAGCATACTTTTTTATTCTCTTACCCATCGTCCCTTGAAATCAGAAGAGTCCTGACCTCAAACACAGATTAAAATGTTTTCAGACCAAATCACCATTCCAACTAGGCATGTTTCACGACTCCTTAACTTGTTAGTACATTTCTGGAGTGACTTGGAACATCCTTTCATGTATCAATCTCCTTAAAGTAGTCCTTAGGGCTTAAAAGTGCCACCTAGGGCCAACTACAATGTGTTCAAGCAAGACTTGGTTAAAAAGAGTTTATTCAGAAAGTAAGAGAAAGCAGCAATTGAAATGAAATGTACCGAACAGCCGGCAGACTGCCAAATGTCGGTGTATAAGTCTTCCCCTCCTTCCCAACTAAGGACAGAAAATGTAGTTAAATAGGCCATTGTTATTGGTTGAAAAAGACACTAAAAATTATTAATGTTCTATTTTTCCCATTGGCAATACATTTGTCCCAAAGTAGGGTCAGAGGGCTAAAGTCCACGTTACAAATTAAAAGGAGGAAAGGGGTTGTTTTGTTGTAAGCTTGAACAGTTTAGCCTGACCCTAGGTGAGACAGAAGGCAATTTTCACCTCTCAGAGAAGGTCAATTGCGTTTGCCAAGGCACAGCAGATCATGAAAAGGACTTTAATTTTCATGCAGTATGACCTTCCCCCAGAACAGGAGAGAATCATGCTGTTTTAGGATATCTGCAAAGACCAGAGACAAAAAATGTCAGCTTTCAAGCACATCTTTGTCTGAAAAAAGAACATTTGCAAGATTAATATTTTGCTAAATGATGTAGCATAGAGTGATTCTAGAAACTAGGCTGAAAAAACCCATGCTTGTGCAGTTTAGGGACTGCAAAAGATTCCTACTGCATCTAGTAGTCCAAACCAGTAACTCCAAGGGTTTCTTTAGTTCAAGGGATTTATTTTTTTCTCATCATTCAAGTAGGAAAAATGGGGGAAAAATCAGTAGAAAACACCTAGAAGAAACATATCTGACTGAAGAAACATAGGGCTGATGTATCAGGTTCATAATACCCTTCATAATGTAGGGAAGAGGAATTTGTCAGGAAAAAAAAGAGAACTATTCAGAGGCTCTACCTATTGTTAGCTGTGTATGGATCCCCAGCAGGGCTGTTGCAACTGATTCAAAGGAAAGAACTTGGTGGTTGGTGGATTACTCCTTATCAAAGCTGAAAATATGGAAGGTGAGAAAATAACTTTGAGGGATTCTCTTTTTTTTTTTTCCAGTAAATATTGACATCTTCTAGATGAAGAACGGGCATTGAAGATGGAAAATTGCGCTGTAGTTTAAACATCACATCTGAATTTCTTGCACCTAATTTTATCTGGTTTTTTTTTTTTTATCTGTAATTTTGTTTCTACTTATTTATTTGAACCTCCACAACCAAGTGGAATGTGTCCTTTTCCTGGAGAAAGACACTTAATAAATTAAAGAAAAAGTTGATAAACTTTCCCCTATTCTTCAATAAAACCAGCTTGCTATAGAAAGGCGCATATTCCCCACTGTACACACGAAGAGAAACTGCTGATTCAATCCATTGAGCTCTGTATCCCTTAGTGTTATTTGTAGAACTAAGTCTTCACTGGATATTGAATTCTTCAGTAAATGGGGCCAACAGTTTACTATCAGATTTAATGTGAGCTTGGGTTACTACCGTTTTGTTTTCCCTGAAGTGTTAGAAACTGTTGGTTTTTGATATTAATCCAGTATCTGTTCATCCCAGGTCCCCAATCTAAAGTTTTGTTCAAGATGGGAATACTTCAGCTGAGAAATGTCAAAGCTGTGACTTCAAGACTCTGCAGTGCCAAGGGACAGCCTAGAATCAATGGCAATTCTCTGGTCAATAGCTGAGATCTGAAGGTCACCCAAGGACAGAGACAACCAAGTCTCCAAGGCTGCAGAGCAACGCTGTGAAAAGGGACCTGGGGGTCCTGGTTGATGGCAAGTTGAACATGAGCCAGCAGTGCCCTGGCAGCCAGGAGGGCCAACCCTGTCCTGGGGGACATCAGGCACAGCATTGCCAGCTGGGCAAGGGAGGGGATTGTCCCACTCTGCTCTGAGCTGGGGCAGCCTCACCTCGAGTGCTGGGGGCAGTTTTGGGTGCCGCAGTGTAAGAAAGACATTGAACTATTAGAGAGTATCCAAAGGAGGGCAACAAAGATGGTGAAGGGTCTGAAGGGGAAGCTTTATGAGCAGAGGCAGAGGTCACTTGGTCTGTTCAGCCTGGAGGAGACTGAGGAGAGACATTGTGGTCTTCAACATCCTCATGAGGAGAAGCGGAGGGCCGAATACCAATCTCTTCACTCTCAAGACCAATGACAGGATCTGAGGAAACGGCATGAAGTTGAATCAGGGGAGGTTTAGGTTGGATATTAGAAAAGGATTTTCACCCAGAGCATGGCTGGGCACTGGAACAGGGTCCCCACTGAAGTGGTCACAGGACCAAGCCTGACAGAGTTGAAGAACCATTTGGACAATTGTCTCAGACACATAGTGTGACTCTTGGGATGCCCTGTGGATGACCAGGAGTTGGACTTGATTATTCTGATGAGTCATCAGAATCATCAGAGTCATCAGAGTCATGAATACCTTCCAACTCTGCATATTCTATGATTTTAAGTCCTAACAAAAATTGAAACCACTTTGGTACAGGATACAAAAAAGGTTTAAGATATGAGTGAGGGCACAAAGAGGTCACAAAACAGAAAAAAAAAAGCTCACCAGATCAATTAGGTACAATGAAGTAAATAAGTAAAAAAGAGAAGAATAAAACCACAGATGACTGTGGGAAGCCTTCTGATGACACTGCTGATACTGAGTAGGAAGCAGTGAACAACAGGATGGTGAGTGATGAAAGATGGGCAGAGAAAAGATGAGAACACAAAAGTAAAGTTTGCTGACCTAATGTTTGAGGAACTTTTTAGACCTAGAAATGAAAACAAAACAGGAGCGTTGCTCAAAAGCAGGGAGCATGAAATAAAAAGTAGGTATCTAACATAGGTACTTATAATTAACGAGCTGCTGTTGTTTGTTAGCATCATGAAAATGTGCCTTGGAAAATTTTTAGCAGAACCTGTTAACATTAAACTTTATCCATACACCACAGTTATTTTTGCACAGCTAGGCAGTTCCACTTCATTTTTCTTTTTTGCCCCCCTTTTTTTTCTTTTCTTTGCTGCCTTCCAGCTGCACTTTTTTTCACAAGCATCTCACAACCCATTTATGCAATGAGGCTTATGGATATGATGGCTTGATGTTCACTCTGTAAAAAAGCAAAAGCATCAGAACTATCATATACAATGCAGGGCAGCATCTTCAGCTTCAGCCTACTTGTGCTGACCCTTGTCTTTCTGTTGCATCTCTGTCACCTGCTGTGTAAGTCATGCAGTCAGTTCTTTAAAACAAATACTTCACCTACAGAGGTCAAAGGGTGGAAAAGTCCTACATGGAAAAAAAGTGCATTAGCTCAAGAGCCATTACAGCTAAACAAGTAACTCAGTGCAGTAGAAGTAACTTAAGCAAATAAGTGCCTTTGAACCTTTAGTTCTTAGTGCAAGACACTACCCGATGGAAGTCTAACCCTGCGGTGGAGGAAAGTAGACTGGTATAACTGCTGTCCTTGGGCAGAGGGATACATGGTCAACAGAGAACTTACAGATCTTAGCTGTCCACCCTTTACTGGGACTGTCAGCCAATGAAAAGATTTCTAAATGAAGAGCCTAACTCTTGCTGATTTAAGATTTCAGACTTGTTCTAATTTAGTGGTAATCTCCAACACTAGTAGTGTGTGGTGTATCTTTGTTAAAAAAACTTTCTCTGTGAGTCTGTGGCAGTTGCAGTTTCCCTTTTGTCCTTATTAAGTTGTAATTTCCATTTCTTCAAGCTCACCCAAACTTACAGCTAAGCTGGCGCATATGATTTACATGTACATATAACATTTCTGAACTCAATAAAAGGACCTATAGGTCAGTTTTAACATTTTAACATTAGTATCATTTATATACAAATTGATACAAGTTTCAGAATAATGATCAATTTTTCAAGTTTTAATATCATCTTTTTCCTTCAGTCCCACAGCCTGAAAGATAGCTTCTAACACAGGAATGAACATTATGCAGCACGCAATACAGTTGTCACAATGTTTATGCAAATAATAATGGTATGAGGTGACAGAAAGAAGCATGAGGAGACAAGAAGAGATAAGAAAAGTACAAAGATTCCCTGTCGTTTACTCTGTGCTCATCCCATATACTAGAATTTTTTTGTTTTCTGCTTTTGAAATTTCTCTCAAGGTGAATATGTATTAGTGAACAAGAAAGCAATTATTATTAATAAATATTAATAAACAATACCAGGATAGCAATTATGAAAAAAATTATATTCTAGTTCTCTAAGAAGCACCTGCAGAAATAGGACAAGTCCATCACTTGTTTCAATATTGACAACTTGCCAGCCAAGGTATATGCGACTAAAACTCATCTTTTTTAGTGCACCATAATGTTAGTGCAATGTTTTACTAAAGAGGCTGAAAAAATTAATCTATTTTTGATTTATTTAGTTAAAGGCCATATTCAGTGTACCTCTTCCTCCGGTGAGAACCTCTGTCTAATATGTATACCTTTTTTTTATCATCTTCTATTGCTAGGATAAACACCAGCTTGTCCATTGACTAAAACTGACCATGTGAACTCTCACTCTCTGTATATCTCAATTAATTTTGCTGCTGGTAAAATGTACATTAATTTTTATTTTTCCACAGCCAGCAGTTCCTCATTTTTCTCCATATATCTTGGTTACTCTTCCATGGATTTTTTCTTATTGGAAGCAAACAAAAATTCATTGATTTCTTGAGGAGACGATACAACAGGTTTTGCACACATTAGGTGCACCTGGCTCAGACACATACAACTCCTTTTATAATACCTGTTATCTCTTTTACAGTCTCAAATGGCAGGAAAAACACATGAGCTATTATTTTTATTTCTGAGTATCTGGGAGGCACTCATGCACTACAGTACAGAGATCTACTTAAGTACCAGGGCATAGAGATGATCCCATCAGCCTCTCCAACAATTCAAGCCTGTCCCCTGGTGATGAATAATAACACCAGTTAAGAACAGTACATAAAAATGAGATTTATTCTCTCCTCTATGATCATGATTAAAGGAGAAGGGTATTTTTTCATAAGACTATTAGTTGTATCCTTTTGCCTGCAAGTCACATCTCTGAAGCAATTACTTATTGACATATAAGTCTAAATCCTAAGTACACCTTCTATTCATACCCTCTGTGACCCTCCAGCAGCCTGCAGACTGCTACTGTGTATTAAGAAACTCTGAGTCTGAACTGAAGAAATAAGTAAATTCTTCTCTCCTTTATCCCCAATGATACAATGATGTTTTTCTTGCTGTTGAAATGTCTCTGCTACATCTCAAAGCTGCATGCCCCATCCATTTCAAAAGGATTTGTTTTCCTTTAAGAAGATTGATCAAATACCTAGGTGACTTTTTCTTAAATTTTGGGATTTTTAAAATAAAATGTTTATGTACAGATCTTTTTTTCCTGGAAATGAAATTACCTAGGATCACAAAATATATTAGAAGAAAGAAGGGTAAAAACCAAAAATGTTTCAAAGATATAATGTAGCCTCCCATTTAAGTGACAGGAACTGCTGATGTTCTCACTACTAGATAAAATCTGAGGATATTTAAGGAAGAAAAAAAGTTCCAAAATACTGCAGAAAGTACTCATCTTCTTTGCATCCTCTCTTGATCTTTTGTACAACACTGAAAGTTTGGGACATTCCCGAGGGAGATGGGACAGCAGCATTTCTACAAAAAAAATTGAATTACTGACTTAAAATTTGCTAACTCTGACATGAATTAAAAAAAAAAAAAAAAAAAAAAAAAAAAAAAAAGAATGTTCCCAGTAGTGTTTTAGACAAAATATTCAGAAGAGCAATGAATATGCACAACATTTTGGAGGAAATGGCTGAGCCAGCAAACACCAGCACACACTGCTTCACAGTAAATGGGTTTCAGAAACTGCCGTGCTTTTTGCATTCATTCAGTGACAGATCAGTCTAGAGAATGGTAGCATCTGGATGAGGGCAGATGGCTAAACTGTCAAATAATGACATTTTACAAAATTTCAGCAGTCTAAGTGCAATATGGTTCCAATCCCAAAGGCAGACAGGTAAACAATGGTGCAGAAGTTACAGCACTAGCACATAAGATTATTGATTATAATTATTCTAAGGGAAAGAATTCTTCTCAGAAGATTAGACTGACAGGAAGATTGAGAGTTCTCTCAGAAAGAATTAGATGACATCTCCCCTGTTTTGTTCATCCATCTATTTTGCTACATTTTCACCTCAAATGAGCTTCTTGTGATGTGCTGAAATAACATAAGCCTTCCAGGGTAAAGATGTTCAAATCCACCATTTTTCTGCAATTCATCTTTCACTGCTACATTTTTTATTCTGTTTCAGAAATTCACCACTGAGTCAGGGATAGCCATTAAGAGAAATCTTTGCCCTTACAACCAGAATGCACTTAGATCCAAAAGGTCTTATCTTTATTGTTCAGAAGAGAAAAATCGTCCACAAAAATACCAGAAAATAGTAGCTGATCCTGTGGAGAGAAACTAAAACATCTTTCTACTCAGTTGAACTTCCATAGAAACAAAACTTAAAGTTTTGAATAGTCCCATCTAAATCTGTGTAAAATCAAACTTCTGTAAAGAATAAGGAAAAAGAGTCCCTTTTTTGTGGTAACTGGTATGTGTTTTGGAAGTGAAGTTACAAAAGAGACAAGAGAGGATTCTTCCATTTTATGTTGGAATTTCTGTTCCTTTTTTAGAGAGGTCACAGCAAGGTACCTTAGCAAGGAAAAGTGAACCATAACCTATGGTTCATAGTGTCATTCTTGAAGAGAAAATTTAGAGTTCACCTGAATTTTTTTCATCTGTCAACAAACACTGACACCATTAGCTACACAGTTACATGAGTGACAGTGCAGCCTTACAGAATTGACTGAAGGCTTCTTTTTCTGTGGTCCCCTTCTCCCGTGCTTAACGTGCACTTGTTCCCCAGCCCATGATATCCTGGGATGTGTAGTTTTGGAGAGTGCCAGTCTGTCACTTGCCTTGTTAAACATATGGTTACCATGCTTATACAAGCCCTTCCCCTGAGAATGGGCAGAGACCCGAGAAGGGCAGATAGGCAGGCAGACAGACAGGCCTATCAAAAGAGAAAGGGCTGGAGGGGGGGGAAAGAAAAGAGCTATTCTGCTGGAAATATTAATAATATTACAAATATACATTTTCCATGTGCTTTTCATTAAACTCCTATACATAAATTTCTGTGCTTTACAGTGCTTGACAGATGTGATAAAATTACGTGGATGGCGTGAATTAGCTGAAGTTCAATCAAAATAAAACCAAAGTAATACTGATTGGCAAGGGAAAGACTTTAAAAGAATAAGGAGTAAAAGGATCTGTTTTTCAAAATTGTATCTTATTGCTGGTATGGCTCTTAATGTGCATTTCATACTATATTCACTTATTTCTGAGTTCATACTTGGCGACAGTAACTCAGAAGCTGTTACTATTCCTCTCAGATACTTCTTTTACCATTTTTATTGACACAGGAAAAATACTGTCTATAACAAAGGCTATCTTCAGGAAAGATCATTCTGCTTGGGTATATCACAGCGATATCCATAGCTTTGCCATCTGCAGAACAGAATTACATAACCTTGGTGTGTGTTGACACCAAGGTTATGTAATAATCTGAATTTTGTCAGATTACCTGAACGTATCTGAATGATGTCAATGCCTGTATCAATGTATATGCTATTAATTATGCAATAGTTTAGAGACAGTGTGCTAGTTGTGAATTAAGTGTCATTAAACAGTGAGGAATCTTTTTTCCCATCATAGTTATGTTTTCGATCTTGACACATGGACTACAGCTTCCAATGTTAGAGCCAGAGTTTTCTCAAGAAAACCATATTTCTTAGGAATTTCACTTTCACTGTAGAATCGTTATTGTCCAAAATGGGACTTGAATTCCTGGAATTACTTTGATAGCATGGATGATCACAGGGCAGATGCTTAGATGATATAACTATACTGCAGCTGTATACAATGGAGCAAGCCCCAGATTGTCTGGTTATTTTGCACCAAAAAAACAGATTTATTTTTCAGGTACACAACTTCAGATTTAGCTATCCATAAATGCCAGATTTGAGTTATCTGTTTCTTCAAAATAATTAGAGTAAGGTTCTATAGCATATATCCAGCATATATCCATATATGACTTTGCTTGTATTAACAATGAGTTATTTGGTGAGCACAGTATTTACGGCATGGAGTACATGCATGCTTTAACTATAACAATAAGGGTAGCAGAATCTGTCTTACACAGTATCATGGATTTTGAGAAGAATTGTACTGGCTATTCATGGAAGAGCCATCAAACACATTGTTAGACATTTCCATTGTGTGCTTGTTCTCATAAAGAATTTTAATACTGATTACAGAATCTTCTGTCTCCTGTGATGAGTGCTAAAATTTCAAAGCCATCATCCCAAGCCTAAATTCTGAAGTAACATTGATCATTCCTTATCTGCTCTGTGTATAATCAAACTTGTAAGGTAATGTTACAGCTTTTTTCACATTTTACTGATTTTCTTAATCTAAAATATCTATATTTTGTTTCTTATTTCTAAATTAATTTATAACCTTCACTTAGGGAAGGTAAATAAGCAATTTCTTTCCTACAGACCAAAAGAAAATTACCAAAAGAACACCAATAAAGAAACCAAAGAGTGATTTAATACATCCTCATGCCAAAAAGAGTAAACTATAGCTGAAGTACTAAACACTACCATTTGTCTAAACTTTTGTTAAACCTTTGCATGACAGAAATTCCACAACCTGCTTTGAGTAATTTCTACAATCAACTACCTTGGCTTCTTTTACCTGTCCTAAATGTCACTAACTGCAATTTAAGCCCTCATGCGTCTCTTACTTCAATTAGAAGTGGGATTCCACTATCTCTATAGAGAGACTTAAACCCAAACTTCGTGAATCAGCCTTAAAATCCCTTGCAGACTACAAAGAAGTTGAAAACAAAACATATGCATACACTGGATATAGGTCCTGCATTTCATGGTTTCACACAGCAAACCAGGGACAAACACCATAGTAGGCAATAGCAGAGCAATTTATTTTCTATGTTACTTTTCCTTAAAATAGAAAGAGATTAAGCTGCTCGTGTATAAATATTTAAGTAAATAAACTGTCATCAACTCAGCAATCAAACCGTGAAAATGTGAAGGTGGGATGAATCCAAAACTACATAGCCATAAGCTAATTCATATTCATAATCTAAAACTTTTCATATTTAAAAGGATTAATGTCCCAGGAAAAAAAAAAAAAGAGAAATATATGCTCAATAAGGATACCAGTCTGTAACACCACAGCAACTGGCTAACAGAATCATGTATTTTGGGGAATTTTGATGAGGGAGCTACGTTAGTTATACATGGTTCTGAATAATGCTATTCCCTTATTTAGGTACAAAAATACAAAAAACCTTATGAGATCTAGTTTCTGTCTACCAACCACACTACACAAAGGAATCAAATCAAGTTGCAGTTGTACCTTCAAATTCAAAAATTCTTCTAGAAAAAGAGAACTTGCTGCCATGCCACACTGTATTAGCTCTGTGTCTGAACTTATGGCTTCTCCCTTCAAGTGTACTAGATTGTGAGGGAGATCTGATAAATTAAAATATTACTAGAGACCTGCTTAGGCTTCCAAACTTCACTTGAGGTGTCTAATTCAGAGCAAGCTTCATTGCACACATTTATTGTTATAAAAAGCTAAGGACAAATAAAAGAAACAAGGGTAGTTGATTGTAGAAATATATTACTTAAGGCAGTTTGTGAAATTTCTATAATTCAGGGCTTTAACAAAAGTTTAGACAAATGGTAGTATTTATCACTTCAGCTATAGTTTACTCTCTTTTTGGCAAGGAGAAGCATCTTGATCTCATGCCTTTGGGCACAGGAGTGGATCACCTCCCATCTGGGTGGGCCTTTTCCCACAGTGTACATCACCATGAGGTCAGCAGAGTACAGACAAGTGAATTTTACTTGCCCCTAATCACTTAATGGACAGTTGCCAGAGGCCTAAGCCTGGTTTGGAAGGAACGGTGGTTTACAAAACAGCTGTAACGAACATATCAGGTGAAAAAGTCCATTAAAAATGTCAAGTAAAGAATGATTTTTTTTAATCACATGTGATAAAACACATAGAACTTATGTTCATTATCAGAAAACTCTAACAGAAAATTTAATTATTTAATTCCTTCAATTAATTTATTGAATGAGAAGTGATAAAGCCTGGGTCATAAAGATGTCTGAATTGCTGGAACAGGAGACAAAAGAAAGTTACTAATTTAACATAAATACTCTGCAGAACCTATATGATGATGTAAATTAAGGACAATACTTCATTAATAAACATTAGTTACTCAAATTCTGTATCTTTGTAAGACTGAGAAACAAAAGAATTTATGCATTTTAGTAATATCTGTCTTTAGACAGGGTGAGGTTATCAAAACAAATAAATATATTTAGAGGATTTAAAGGAATGTAAAAATGTTAAATACTTTGTGTGGGTGGGGACTGCTTAAAGCCACTGGGTTTGATGCCTAGAGCAATTGTATGCTGCTTACAAAAAAAAGAAGAATTTTTAAAAGAGGATAGAAAAACACTGACAGAAAAAAAAAATTATGAACAAAGAAGACAATAAAACTTAAAACACAACCTGTGGAAAGCAAAAGTCTAAATAAGGAAAATGGGAAAAAAAGGGAGCATAAGACTAGAAAAGTTAAATTTAAAACCATCACACAACAGTCAAGGCAAAATAATGGGAAACTCCAGGCAGAGTCATAAAACTAATAATAATTATTTTCCTTAAACATGTTTAAAAGAGAAAGCTTCTCAGTAAGATGACAGATGTGGTCAAGGTGCAAAGAGTCCCCAGGGAAGGCAAAGTTGTAGCAGAAATACTAAATAAATTCCTAGTACTTGCCTTCATATTAGAGGGTAATCTATATTTGGGGGATACTATCTTAAACTTAAATGTCAATAGGAGAAGTTTCAGAAGAGAGTGGTAAAATAAACAGTAAGAAATTTCTGAGACCTAGCACTATGAAGCCAAGTTCTAAAAGAATACCATATTGGTGAATAATAAACTCTGCTTGCAAGTTAAAATTAAAACTGACTTGCTACCAAAGGAATAAAAAATGCCATAAGGATGAATGTGTGAATCTTCATACCAATATGAATTCTTTAGTTAGCAAATTTGTTGAAATTAATATGAAGAATAAAATGAGTAGACATATGGATAAATGTGATATAATTGTGAACTGGGAGCACAGCTCCTGCAGCAGTAAGCCATGCTTCACAAATTATTAATCACATTAAGAAGGATTTCCCAATATTTTAGGACAGCATAGCCAGAGATCCAACCCTAAGTCACATAACCCTGAGTAAATGGCTGAGTTCAGCAGTGGGCGGAGACAGGAAGTTGCCTTTCAGAAGCACAAATTAGCCCAGGTGCAGAGCCATGCTGATGCATCTTATGAGTCTCATAATGAGGTGAGATGCTATTCTGCAAAAGCTTGAGGTGCTCAGCATCATATTTTATTGCCCATTGTAAACAAGATGTCTGTGAAATCAGGACAGCAGTGACTAAAAAGAGCAAAACACAATTAATACCTCTGTGTTCCAGGACATATGCTCAGTCAAACTGGTGCCCATAGTTAGAACTAAGTTGTGTAAAAGTCCATGAAAATCACACAAGCAACCCTAGCCACTTGACTCAATCACAGTGGCAGGATGTGACCCCTCAGAGAAACTTTTCAAGAGATCCTTGCATGAAACATATCATTACAGACAAACGTGTCATGGGCTACGTCAATCCTACCTGGCTGAATTAATGTAAGAAATTCAGGAGGTCAGAAGATTATCATGCTAGGAAAGCCCTTAGAATAAAAGTAGAGTGCAAGGGGGAGTCCAGTGGCTCAGCTGTCCATCAAATAATAAACCAGTTTGCTTTCCAACAGTCAAACTGATCTTCTACTTCTGTCATGAACAAAGGCAGGGCTGCTCAGCAGGGTGTGCAATGACCTACCACACAGCCCCAACACCTCCATGGACAACTCTTTCATCAGATCTACAGGAAGTTTCAGAAACTCGCTTTATCTGGTGATTAAACAGCTCTGATTAAAAGGAAATATACCTGCTCCTTCCAAAAAAAACCACCAAAAACCTGCTTGGCTTCCATTTTGTTTGTTTGCTCTCTTCAGCAGTGTTTGGTAAACCTCTGTGCATGAAATTGACAAAACAGAGAAAAATTGTGATGATACACAAGCCAGGTCAGCAAGCCATCCTTTAAAGAAAAATACTGCTGATAAGATAAACAACTTGTGATGTACTTAATTACAATATTTCATACTCATTTAGCCATCTCCACATCACAGCACTAACAAAGTGGATTTCAAACAGGAAGAAAGACTCCTTTGCACAAGCCCAGAGGGCTAATTATAAAATAGCAACCTACTTTTTTTTGGTAGTATTTTTTTCCAGTAGAATTTATTGAGCTCATTACCAAGCTGCTTATGAAGTGATTTGAAATGAGGCAACATTAAAGCATTCTGAAAATCCCTTGTACTTAGTCATCTTGACACTTTGTTTGAACTTGAAGCATTAATATGAAATAACTGCAGCAGCCCCATTCCTGATTCTATTGTTTGACAGTGCATTTAAAAGCTAAAAGATGATATGATCAAGGACTTTTAATCAGCACAGTAATTTGTAGGAGTGTCTCAAGTATTCATAACTTTGAAAAGACCAAAGGGACACAAATGTGAGAAACAAGACAGGTACAGTACATGTCAGACTAGAATAACAGCAATGTGAAACCTGGAGTACAAGCACTGCTGAAACTGAGGGGGGTTTTATTGCTTTTTACAGGCAAGACTGAAAATTGAAAGATACACATCAAAGCCACTAAAGAACTCCACGTATTGTACCTTATTAGCCTGATTTTACCTTCTGTAATCACATTATATAATATGCATCACCAGATTAACCTGCTTGGGGTCAGCAGAAGGGCCATCATAAATATATTTGAAGTGAAGCCTGTGAAGGTTTTCAAAGTGGTAAAAAAATTTATAGAGAGGACTATTAAAATCCATGGAAATCTATAGCATATTAAAGTGCAATCTGTGAATAGCTTTGCTTTTCATAGTTCCCCCCACACACTCCCATGCATTAGTGTTTGAACTAATAATTAGAGCCAATGGAAATGCTTCTGTTGAAAGAGTTTAAGATTATCCTTCGCTCTAACTGCATTCTAATGTTCTGCCTACCTTATTACAAAGCCTTTAAAGGAAAGGGGAAATAATTTGTAAGAAAAAAATGGGGCATGGATAGTACAAACACTGAATATATCGCATTGTAGTCTCTCCCACAAAAGGGGAAGAATCCCTAAATTTGGTTTACAAGGAGGAGCAGATTCCAGACAAATGTATGCAACAAGGGTATAAGAAGGTCCCTCCTCCCTCCAGTATTTTTGGGTGTCAGAGAGAGAGTGATTCAAACCCTTCGTGGGGTGCGCTCTGATGTGAGATTTCAGCAGAACAGCTTGGAACCTGCAGTCCTCAGCAGCTCTCTCAGTATGCTTGATAGCTTCTTATGCACAGCCTTAAACTAATAAGGAAACACCGAGATAGATGTGTTGGTCTGTAAGCTGGAAAGAATTCATTAGCTAAGCAAGATCTAGCCAAGTCATTACTTAGGAGACCCCCCAAGGAATTCCCATGCAGTTTATAGAAATGGTGTAAGGACCCTGTTTTTCAAATCTTCTCAGTTCTGTTAATAAAAGTGATGCCTGGGGTAGAAAAAGGCATAGTCCCTAAAAAGCCAATATATTGAAAAAAAAAAAAAGAAAAAAAAGACAAGAAGCAAAGTGGAAAAGAATAGGAAACAAATATCAACGCAATGGCTGGCCAGCTGCAACATTTGCATCTCCCCACCTGTTTAGCTACTGTCTAGCTGGAGAATTCAGCACTTGATCTGGAAGGTGACTCGAGAAAGGGTTTCAGAAATAATGAGGTGATGTTTTTTCATCATAATTCCAAGTTTTGTAGATGTTTTCACCAACTAGGACAGCAGCTTCCCCCTTTAGATTTCTTACAGTAAAGGCACATTATCATTTAGGTCAATTTACAATGGCATTTGCTATCTTAATGAGGATTTCCATGAAACTCTGAAGCACTGATGGGATGTCAGAGTATGGGTTGCATTTTTGAAGTTGTTTCCTGCTTCCTTGAGAGAAGAGATTAAAGATCTCTATGTTGTGTTAAAGAAACAAGCATATAAAATAAAGAGAGGGACCAGAGGATTTCAAGAAAATATGTGTTTTGTGTTGCACATTAGGCTTTTGTGAGAGCAGATAGAATAAAGGTGATAAACTCATACCTTTTTACTACTGTTCCTTTTATTCTCATCCATGTGGACTTCCATGTGAATGTGATTAAAAGCTGTGACCATCTTTAGTTCAGTAGCTGGAATGAGAACACTTTCGCCAGGCTTTTTCTTGTGTCAGTTATAGAACGGTGGTACAATATCAGAAGATCTACAGTGTTGCAAATTATGCCCTTCTGTAGTAAGGAAAAACAAAGATAATAGTAAAAATTTTGTTGTCAGTTCAGCTTTTTATGTTTTTCTAAACAGTATTTAGATATGGATTTTTATTTCATAATTCAGGAAAAGACAACCTTAACTTTAAGCCCTATTATATTCCTTTTGCCCTCAAAGCAAATAGATGTTTGTTTAGTAATCAACATGACTCATTTTTATATGTGTTTTCTTCTTTTAAAGCAAAAAATGTAAACATGAAAAAAGTTACCTATTACACATACTTGAAAGGTTAAAATAATGCCGCAACTTACAGAACACAAAGAAATATTTTATCTTATGGCATAGTTTTAATTGGCTATTTTCCTTAGTGAAAGGTACAGTTGGTTTAATTTGTACTCCTTTGTGTGTTTTCCACACTTCAACATCATTTTTAGGACATATTTAGCTCTTTGATTTCACTTCTTAAGGGGAGAGCTAGAGTACTTCTCATCACTCACAGATCCCATGGAGGAACATGAATTAAATAAGGAGTTGTCTTCTAGATATGAGGTGTTATGTCTCCTGAATTCAAAAGGGAAGTTGTTGTTTAAATGCATTATCCACCGTTATCTACAACACTGCTGTTGCTTAAAACCCTTTTCTTTTTTTCCAAATGAGATGTTGCCCAGGTCTAAGTCAATGGGGCAATCCTTATGCTCCTTTTAATGCTTTACTTGGTATAGAAAAAGTTTCTCATTGATCTCGTTACTAAATTTCACTTGCTGAACGGGTTGAAAACATAATGCTGGAATTAATATATAAAAGTGAAGTGACAGTGAGTTCCCTGCGAGTGTAGCAAGAAAATTCTCTGGAGTGCAAAGTACCAGCAGGAGCAGAGCTAGAGATAGCACGGACCAGGTTTGCTCCCACTCCAGTTTTCCCTTGACAGATATGTCAAATGGGGTAAAAGCACATCCTCAGCTGCTGCCAGTCAAGATAAGGAGTTGCTAGTGAGGAGCTGCACTTGAAAAGTTCATATTCTCCAAAAAAAATGTGGAGGTTGTGTTAGTTGGAAAGATTGCAAATGTGGCTAACCAGTGAGAGAGGAGTGGGGTCAAAGTTTCACTATGGTTGAAGGTGAAAGTATTATCCCGAATAGCAAATGTATAAGAATATATAATAACCTGTACTATCTTTTCATTTTTCAGATCAATGACACCTAGCAGTTTTTCCCCAGCCTCACGATCATCTGTTTTCACTTCTGACTTTTATGAACTATGGCTCAGACATTTTAATGAAATTTAGTCATGGCTTTTCTCAGCCTTCAACTGACCAGGAGAGCCAAGACTCATTTTTCAGAAGCGTCATCTCAATCTGAGGCCAACAGTAAAACTGGGTCTCCTGCCTCCTAAGTAAATGTTCCAGATGCAGAGATCCTGCATAAAAGCAGGTCAACAGCACCACCAGCAGCCTGTGAAGTTTGGGCAGAGGTGAATACTGTTAGTGGGCACTTAGAGCCTGGCAGAGGGCTTCAAAGGCAGCCCTAGAGCACACCTTTCCTAAGGGACATCATTCAGATATGCACCCTAATGCCCTGCTGAAAAGCCATACACCTCTCCATGCACAGTAATAAGACTTCTGTCACTTAATCTAGCTTTCAACTCAATTGTCACTGCCTACAGCTTTGCAAAGGCAGGAGTAGATGGTACAGAGGTTTTTTACAACATTGTCTCATATGCCCATCTTCAACATTCGGGGAAGTGCACCTTGTACAATATCAGCCAAGATGCTTTGGAAAGTCCCTAGATTAATATCTCTTCCCAAATACAATTTTAAACCTTAACCAAGTTCAGGTAGCAATCTGAGACATCTAAGAGACTTACCTTACTAATTTACTTTTAAGAATCTGGACCTTAAAAAGCTTTTTTTCAGATTTAAAGGATTTTACCAACAAAAAAGTACCAGTATATTACGCCATTGATGTGCTAACCAAATTGGAAAAGATTCACTTTTTACTGAAATAATTAAAGCATTCATGAAGGGTAAAAGGCACTATATTGGCACAATTGCTTCTATTTTTTGGTTGTTTTCTTTACATTTTGAGCCTGTGTTGACACTGTGTCCTCGTTCCTGCATATCTTCAGCCATGCAGAAGCACGTGTCTAGCATACGATATGTACACTGGCGATGCCAAGTCCTTGTCAAGAAGTCAACTAGGTGTTGCTACAACTACTGGAAAACTTTTAAATACCCTTAACAATCTCAGCCTAGGCATCTGAGCATAACAGTGACTATAACCAGAGCAAGCTAAGTGGCAGCCATCCTTGCAACCAGGTTAAAAACTAAGGTTAATTTAGTTTCAGAACCAGCAGAGCTACGTAGGAGAGTTTTGAAGAAGCAATGAAAGGCACCACAAATTTAGTTCATTTAAAATCATCTGATTTTCTTTCTAGTTAAGCATTATATGAAAACTTTTTCAGCTCAGAAAAAAGAAAGCTCAAGAAAATAACTCTCCAGCTGTTTTTTGCTGATAACTAGAAGCACTAGGAGAAAGCTGTAACTGCATTCTCCAGGAATTCCTGACTACTAGCCAAAGCAGCACTCTATATTATATGACTGTAACAAGACTCTTCTTAATAATATTGTAATTCATGCATGAAGATACTTTCATATATGTTTCATAGCTAACCTTGCTTAAAATGCATATCTGTTTTGCCACTCTTAGAGATACCTGATACGAATCTAGAGAAGTACATAATCTTCTAATTAAGCCATCTAAAAGGCAGATATTCAGAACTGATGAAAGCAAGTAAGTATAAGTATATTACATCTTCCTCAATCCCTCTTAATAGAAAATATTGTAAAAATTAGAATGGGGCTAAAAGGGTGAGGTTTTTGTTTAAGAGTTGCTCCACAAACTTGTGTACAGAAACAATCTTTGAAAGCATGTTTGCACATAAGTTCAGTTGTGTCATATTCATCAAGTTGGCCATGCTTTCAGACTATTGCCTACTGCTCCCTCCATCCCCTAAGAAAAAAGGCTTTGTGATATAAGCTTTTGGTAAGACAGAGATGAATAGAATAGAATAGAATAGAATAGAATAGAATAGAATAGAATAGAATAGAATAGAATAGAATATTTCACTTGGAAGGGACCTTCAGTGATTATCTAGTACAACTGCCTTGCCAATTCAAGACTGACAAAAATTTAAAGCAAGTTATTAAGGACATTGTCCAAATGTCTCTTTAACACTGACAGCAATGGTGTACTTACCACCTCTCTAGGAAGCCTGTTCCAGTGATTGTATATCCTCTTGGTAAAGAAATTATTTCTAATACCTAGTCTGAACCTTCCCTGGCACAGCTTTGGACCATTCCCATGCAATTACTATAGTCCATGCTGGACCATGATCATTCCTATTACTGGATGCCAGGCATAAGAGATCAACTCCCTTTCTGTTTCTCCTCCTCAGGAAACTGTTGAGAGAAATTATTTTTACCCTCAGACTCTTTTTCTTGAAACTAGACAAGCCCAAAGTCCTTAGCCACTCTTTATAGGACATTACTTCCAGCCCTTGCATCACCTTTGTTGCCCTCCTCTGGACACATTTAAGGACTTTCACATCCTTCTTAACTTGTGGGGCCCAGAACTGCACACAGCACTCAGGTGAGGCTGCACCAATGCTGAATACAGTGGATTCACCACCTCTTTTGACCATCTGGTGTTGCTGTGTTTGTGCACCCCAGGATGGGGATTGCCCTCTGGGCTGCCAGGGCTCAGTGCTCACTCACACAGAGCCTGCTGTGGGCCAGCATCCCCAGATCCCTTTGCAGGACTGCTCTCCAACCACTCTTCTTCCAGTTGGGTCCAGCATTATTCCATTCTAAGTGCAGAATCCAGCATTTGGACCTGTTAGATTTCATCCTGTTAACCACAGTCCAGTGCTGCGGTCTACTCAGATCTCTGCAAAGGCCTCTTGTCCCTCAGCACCTCCCAGTTTGTATCATCAGCAAACTTGCTAACAGTGCATTGAACTCCTGCATCCAGATATTTGATAAGTACATTGAACAGAACTGGCCCTAGAATTGAACCCCAAAGAACAGCATTGAGGACTGTTGTGGGCAACCAAATCTAGCCCCATTTATTGTAGTAAAAAACTCCTTTGAGCTCTGCCTTTCAGTCAATTCCACACTGTCAACCCACAGCCGTAATTGTGAGGAAATGCCTAGACTTCTTTGACAAAGTATTCATTAACAATCACTTGATTGGATCTGATAGTTACCTTGATCTCATGATTTTAAAAATCACATCCAAGTTGTCAAAAAACCCAAAATCATTCTAAATAACGAAGTCAATTTTTCTGTCTACTGTGTAGTGGCTCATCACTTGTGAATTTTGTAATCAGTTATCATTTGTATAACGAGTGCGGCTCTGTTTGTAGGTTACATAACACCTGTTCATCTGAAGAAATATACCACAGGCTTGTGTCTTAACTGCCCAGAATTTCACTGATACTTTACAACTCAGCTTCTATGTTTTTCTTGTATCTTTATGAACCGATTTCTATTTTAAAGCCATTTCTCCAACTGGTTAATTAGCAACCAACTGGTTAATTAGCAATTAGGTAGATTTAATTAATTAGCTAGTTAGATGTGAGCTATCAGGGGAAGCTGAAATGAAAAAAGGCTCTGCTGCTTCTTCACTTTCAAAAGGAAAAAACCTGCTTTGAAAAAATCTTTCAAATATCTTTTTACTTCCTATGAAAGTGTCTGTGTGCATTGATGAAGTTAAGGATCTATGAACTTTTCCATTATAAACTCATTTTCGAGCTCCTGTGCCTTCTGAGCACTGAAATAATCCACCTCAAGCTGAAACAGCCTACAAGGTCTCTGCTTAAAGGAATTTTTTTTTTCCTCAGAGAACAGAGCAGTTGAAAAAAAAGACAGTTCTTTGGGTATGACAGGGTGGGTTTCTCTCTTTATCTTACCATTTTATATAACTTAAAACCACTCATATTGTTTTTTTCAAAGATGACATTTTACCACCCAATAACATATAGGAATTTACCATCTTGTGCTTCAGTTAAAAAAAAAAAAAGAAAAAAGAGAGAAAAGGAAATGCAGTGGCTGTGCAGCCGGTGACACACCTTAAAATTCAATAATTCTTTGTGAGCAGTAACTGTTCCTTTGCACATTTTATTGCACTGAAGAGCCTTAGGGATCCATGAAGAACACACTGCAGCAATGGGTTACACTAAGGCAGTTTCCCTGAGATAATATTTTTCAAGCACAGACCAAAACAAATGAATATTGTAGTCACATTAAACTGTTCATCACATAGTAGCTTCTATAACTGATGCTGGGGTTTTTTTTGAAAACTAGTAAATAAAATGAAAATATTTTTGTGAGGAAGCACTTGGGTAACAGAAAAGTGATCCACGAACTGTAAGTGATTCTGCTTAAAGAAGTCTGAACTTCCCTCCGCCAATTTATGGTTCCAGTTCAGACAAGCCTGGAATTGTAAGTATATTTGTTATTCTTTACAGCTATTCAGTCTATAAATACTCTTTCATGTCCCAGTGATTTTTCTTCTGGTTCAACAAAATTCTGTTGCATTTCAGTCCTCTCTACTTTTTATTCTCTTCTGTATATTCATGACCTTCCTTACATCTGGTTAGTCCCATTTAATTCACCAGAAGAGGAAGAAAAGGTCACACAGGCATTTTAGGAGTTAGACCCCAAGTATGGGTTTTCTGAAACAGTTTTGGTTTGTGTCAGTGTCAAGTTTAGTCTTTCAAAAAATTTAAGTGTGTATTTTTTCAGTTATCTCATGTAAAGATATATCCTCTGCTTTATTGCCTCCTTTTCCCACAAAAGCAGACAGAAAGTTGGTTGATATCTCAGAATGAGAAGGGGGAGCAGGGTGTATCAGCATATCCCAGGAAACAGTTTTTAATAGTATTTCTGTCTTACTATTGCCTTGCATGTGCTCCGGGGCAGATAATTTGCTCACTCAAAAGTTTGGGTTTTTCTCTGTAACAAAAGGACAATATTCTCATTCCTGATAAAGGACTTCAAGAGCTCCAGGGCAATATTCTGTGTTAGTATCAAATGTTGCTCTTTCTACTCAACTGGGTATATATTTAAAGTGTTTTTGAAGCATTTGCACATGATAAGGAAATGTTAAGAATGTGAAACATTTGGCTGCAGATGTGCTACTTTATTGTTGCTTTTTCTGGATACATTCCTATTTCCTGTCCAGAGTTTCACACACAGGGATGAAATGTAGCCTTACAAATGGTGTCATGGAAAGGAGGAATCATCCAGTTCATACAATCAATCAGAGTTACTAGGTGTCACACAGTAAGAGAATTTCAGAATTCAGTGTTTGATCTCAGTAAGAATAGTACACATCTTTTATTTCACCAGAGTCACACCAGGATTACACTTCAGAAAAATAGCATTTAATGGTAGAATTTGAATGCTCCATAGGCAAAAAAAAAAAAAAAAATTGCAATTCATTTGTAGAGGTAGAAGAATAGAATAATAGAATCATAGAATCATTTAGGATGCAAAATATTCTTAAGCTCATTGATCACTTCTGAGTCCACATCTAAACCGTGTCCCTGAGACATCTGCATGTCTTTTGAATACCTGCAGGGAGGATGGTTCCACCACTTCCCTGGACAGTCTGTTCCAATGCCTGACAACACTTGGTGAAGAAATTTTTCATTTCAGTTGTAGAGAAATACAACTAGGTAGTTGTAGAGAGCAGCAGATCTCCTCTCAGCCTCCTTTTCTCCAGACTAACCAACACCAGCTCCTCATCAGACTTGTGCATCAGACCCTTCACCAGCTTCAATGTCCTTCTTTGGACATGCTCCAGTGCCTCAATGTCCTTCTTGTGGTGAGGGGTCCAAAATTGAACACAGGATTTGACATGCAGGTTCACCAGTGCAAGTACAGAGCAACTATCACTTCCCTGGTCCTGCTGGCCAGACTATTGCTGATACAATCCAGGATGCCCCTGGACTTCTTGGCCACCTGGGCACACTCCTGGTTCATGTCCAGCTGAGTATTGACTAGAACCCCCAGTCTTTTCCTGCCAGGCATCTTTCCAGCCACTCTGCCCCATGCCTGTAGCACTGCATGGGGTTGCTATGACCCAAGTGCAGGATCTAGCATTTTGCCTTGTTGAATCTTGACCAATTGGCTTCAGCCCATTGATCCAGCCTGTCGAGATCCCTCAGTAAAGCCTTCCGGCAGATCAACACTCCTGCCCAACTTGGTGTCATATGCAAACTAACTGAGGGCACATTCAATCCCATCATTCAGATCATTGATAAAGATATTAGACAAGACTGACCCCAATACTGAGACCTGCAGGACACCATTTGTGACCACCTGATAACAGAATTTACCTCCATTCACCACCCCTCTCTGGGCCCAGCCATCCAGACAGATTTTAACCAATGAACAATGCACCCACTCAAGCCATGAGCAGCCAATTTCTGCAGGAGAATGCTGTGGGAAATGGTGCCAAAATTCTTACTAAAGTCCTAGTAGACACTGGCCACAGCCTTTTCCTTATCCACATACTGGGTCAAGATCAGGTTGGTTAAGCAGGAGTCACCTTTCCCTACCCTCAGGCTGGCTGACTCTGATCCCCTGCTTGTCCTGTAGGTGCTGCATGATGGCACTCAAGATGATCTGCTCCATGACCTTCCCCAGCACCAAGGTCAGGCTCACAGACATGTAGTTCCCCAGATCTTTCTTCCAGCACTTCTTGTAGATGGGTGTCACACTTGCAAGCCTCCAGCCCACTGGAACCTCCTTGGTGAGATAAGACTTCTGGTAAATGATTGAGAGTGGCTTGGTAAGCAACTCTGCTAACTCTGTCAGTACTCTTGGGTGGATACCATCTCATCCCATAGACCTGTGTGTGTGCCTGAGAGCAACAGACCACCAGATCATTTCCATGGGGTTATGGGGGCTTCATTCTGCTCCCTGTACCTGTCTCCCAGCTGAGGGGCTGTGTACCTAAAGAACAGATGGTCTTACTATTAAAGACTGAGGCAAAGAAATACTGCAACCTTTTCCTCATCTTTTGTCACCCCTGGATCCAATAAAGAGTGGAGATCCTCCTTTTATTCGTGATGTATTTCTAGATCCATTTCTATTGTCTTTTAAATTCTGTTTGGTGCTTTTAATATCCCCCTGCATGACATCCTTGGAGTCCTGCTGAGTTGCTGCCCCTTCTTTCAAAGCTCATAAATTCTCCTTTATTTCCTAAGTTCCAGCCAAAGCTCTCAGCTCAGCCAGGCTGGTCTTCTTCCACAACACCCTATCTTTCAGCCTGCTCCTGCACGTGTAAGATTTCTTTCTTGAGGAATGTCCAGCCTTCCTGGACTCCTCTTTGCACTTCAGTACTGCCTCGCAAGGGACTCTAACAACCAGTCTCCTAAACAGGCCAAAGTCTCCTCTTTGGAAGTCCAAGGTAACTGTTTTGCTACCATTCTTATCATTTTTTGATTTCTGTGCGCAGGACAGCTTCCAAGCATCACATCACTCACCTGTCCTTTGTTCAAAAACAATTGGTCTAGCAGGGCACCTTCCCTAGCTGGGTCACTTACCACCTATGTTAAAAAGTTCCACACACTCCAGGAATCTCCTAGACTATTTCCTCTCTGGAGTTTTGCATTTCCATCTGTTAAGTTGAAGTTTCTCATGAGAACAAGGTCAGTAATTCTAAGACTTTTCCTGGTCGCTTGTAGAATATTTAATCTGCTTCTTCAGCCTGGTTGGGTTGTCTATAACACTCCCACCATGACATCTTCCTTGTGGGCCTCTCCCCTGATTCTTACCCATACTCAATGCTATTGACACCATCATTTAAGCCCTAGACAATCAAAACTTTCCCTAACATACAGGATTATTCCTCCTTGCCTCTCCCTTCTGAAGAGTTCATAGCCATCCTTTGAAGCATTCCAGTTGTGCAAGTCATCCCACCATGTTTCTGTGATGGGGACTGTGTCATAGTTCTGCTGTTGCATAGTGGTTTCCTGTTTGTTGCCATGCGTTGGTGTAGATACACATCAGCTGAGTTATTGATTTCCTGCCCTTCTGGGGGAAGAAGCTCTAATTCCTGCATAAACATTCTCTCTACACTAACTAGCAAGTAGATTGCACCCAACCAGATAACTCTTAGATCCATTTTTGCTGTAAATCAGAGACCTTTTCTATTGTCTTTCAGGGGCGTGCACTTGGTGTTACAATGCAAATCCACAGTTTACCTTTGTTCCCCACTCACCAGCTCAGAGCCTGGATTGCTAAATGCGCGTTGTGATAGAGTTGTGTGGCAGTTCATCCCACATTTGAATCAGAGTTGTCTTTGAATCAGATGTCTTTCACAGCTGATACTATAGAAAATATTACAACATAATTTCTATTCAGCCAATGCTATTTTTTCTCCTGGAAATTGGACAGCTTTCCTATGAGGTTTTTAGACTACATAAGTAAGTTTTAGCTGTCTTTAAGGGAGGAAAAATCTTGAAAGCTACTCCAACTAGTTTTCTACACTAGTTCTTGAAGCCATTTGGTACAACCTCAACAAGTAGATTCTCCTGGCATTTGAGTACTGTGGTAAATGAGAAATTTACGTGTTAAAACTTCATAAATTCTGTCAAAACAACTCAATATCAGTTAGTGCACACACTCAGCCTGTTGGAAATGCCTGCTGGAATTTTGCTTACTGTAAACCTCCATATAAAAGACAGTAATTTTCAAGGCTCTTAGCTTCTATCCAAGGTAGAAAATAATACAGCCCATTAAGGGTCTTTGCTTTCATGCTTGTTTTTTGTTTTGGTTTTTTTTCCATCCCCCACAAGAACGTAATTTAAAACAAAACATTTTCTCTTCTCCTTTATTCCCATTAAATGAAAAGCAGAGAAGTTCACTTTCAGCTAAAATTGTATTTAATTCATAGTCCTGTGTCTAAAGTAACACGGCCAGGAAGGAAAAGGTTCTCAAGTCTTCATACAAGGTGCCCTTGGGACGCCGCCCAGACTACAGCTGTGTGATTATACCCTTCCCACAAACGTGAGCCCTAGGGAAGAAAGAATTGAACTTTAGGTTCATTACAAAATAAATAAATATAGCCACTGAAGTTTTACCATTGGAAATTAAGAACTCATGCTGGATACAAAGGAAGATTGGAATTGGAAACTCATCACAGATAAGAAAGTAGAATATGGTAATTTCCATGTTTTGTCTCTTGAGAGCTTGTCAAAATAAATATATTCAGAGACCACATGCAGATGCTCTCATCATTTTAGGCATTGTGCACAACCATATGAAAAAGGGATTAGCACAACAGAAATAAACAGGCCTTTTCTTAGTTCTTTCAAAGACATAGTGGAAGGAAGGAGAAGAATCTCCCTCCTAATTAGAAGGAAACCAAATGAAAAAAATTACTGGACTAGAAAAAAAAAAGGAGCGAAAAGCAGAAAAAACATTCAAACTTTTTACTGAACTTTTAAAAAGAAATCAAAATGAAGGGATTGTAGTAGATATTCTCAGATATAAATACAATTTTTTTTCACTCAAAGAAGAACAATTTTTTTCTGTGTCCAGGAGAGCATCAATGCTGACATCAGTTATATTTTCAAGGTATCGTTTCTTTTTCATTCTAAGATAAATAACTTTCTTATTACTATGTTTGACTGATGTTCATGTGTTATTTTGATGAAAGAGAATAATTTCTGAGGATATGTAAGGTATGTCCCCCATTTTACAACCTTTAATAAACACAATATCTGTGTTTCTTGTCTCTTGACACTATCAGTATATATTGCCATACTGTAACCCAATTTAACTATTAAAAAACATCAAACTTCATTCTTTTGAAGTAGTTATTTTTGCTTTTTGCTCCTTTGCTTATGGAAAGAATTTGTGAGAAATAATAACAGGTGCAGCCAAATGCTGATTCCTGACCTTCATGATGCCTAAGGAGGGAACATCATTGTCCTTTGCCCAGCAGTGTAAGAAAGGGTGGCAGCAACTTCACCATCACTGGGTTGCTGGGTCTGTGTTGCTGCACATCCAGAGCCATCCTGCCTTTCCCGCAATGGAGCAATGAGAGTTCCCTAGGAACTGCTTTAATTCCTGTTTGTGAACTGTGGTGGAGATGGTGAATTCCTTGGCTTTCCAAATTGTGCTGCGTATATATACATATATGTATATATATTGCTTTCACTGATGAGAGGTTCTTGGCTAATGGCTCACAGAGTCAGAAAAAGAGACACCACCACAGGACTTTTGATATACATTATTTTAAAGTAGCCTATAAGAGAGAATATTTGTATAGTGTTACATCTCAGATTTTCCAAATCGCATAGGTACCCCCATACCTCTGGTCTATGTTCACAGAACCATGGAATATTCTGATTTGGAAGGGACCCACAAGAATCATCATGTCTAGTTCTTAAATGAATGGCCCCTACAGGGATCAAACCCAAAACTGGTGTTGTTAGAGCCATCCTCTGACCAACTGAGCTAAGGCAGCTCTTCCATAAACCTTTTAGAAATCTTTTAAGAGTAGCAGAAGAAGCATTCCTTATTCCTTAACACCTTGGTAAATCCACACCCTAACTGATATCAAATTTTAATTAACTGCAGGATCCACTCTTTCTAAGGACTTTTTTCATAGCCATGCCTTTTTTTCATAGCATCAGAGATGACCATGAAATAGGGTCCTGTTATTAGAGTATAAAACTTATTTTGTAACCTTAATTCATGAAGATCTATTGAAATCAATACAATACCTCTGAAATTCATGCTTCACTATTTATTGTAATTTTGCTTATATGCAAGAGCTAAATACAACTGGATTTCTTGTAGATCATAGGTCACTGAATTTAAAACAGATACCCTTGCTTTTGCCCTTACTGAGTTCTGCTTGACTGAAACACACTTTCTGGAAAGACATTCATCCTTGAGATGAGGCCGTGAAGAATGTAGTATTTCCTTCAACAGTATGTTATATTGCTCAATATCAGTCCTATGAATATTCTTCAATATTTTTTTCTTTTGCATATTTGGCTTCAGCTTTCATAAATTAGAAATTAAATTATCCTATAGTACACACTTCTCCTATACTACACGCTTTTGATGTCAGGTTTTGGTCCTTTTGTTGTTTTGGGGTTTTTTCAAATATTCCTAAGCTATTAATAAACATTGTAAGTTGCCTTACGGACATCTATTTTATAAGTCAAACTGATTGAAGTGTTCAGGCAAACCTTGCAAACTTTGCATTCTTCCTTGCAAACCACTTTTTTTAGTTCTTTTTCCTCCACACTCTTCAGTTTCCAACGTCGCCTTGAAGACCTGGAGACCACAACACTGTGAAATACAGACATTAATCCACATATCCAATTGTTTTAATTCTACTTACTGCTTAATCTGTTTTCACATGCAGAATCTCCTAAGGCCTTTTTTCTCATAATATTAAACTCCCCCAAAAACTTTTCTACAATGAATTTCTCAAATTAAATGCTCACATCCATATCCACTACTCCAGTCTGGTTTTAAATGACACCATTTCAGCACAATCTGTTCATGAGTTCTATATTCAATAAGTACTTATGAACATCTTGACTTACATGATTTCTTATTTTTCAGGGTCTCCCCTTTGATCAACTCCTGTGTGGTGCAACAGTCTCCTCAACAACAGTGATTTCAGAAGAGTTGTCACTTAATGCAAGATAAAACTTAAATTTTTCCAAAAATCCTTGTACATACGTTAATGATGCTTGGTTTATTATTATGTAGACTCCAGTGGGAGAAGCAGGATCAGTGCATAAACCCTAGTCTATTGATAAAATGGACCAAAACAGGGTAATCTCTCTTCAGTGATGTGGCTCTCTAAGCTTCCCAGGGTCCTGGATCCCATGGAAACTCAGAACTAAACAAAAATATATGTAATTGGATGGGAAATGGTCCTGGGTTTTAATTAATGGTTTTAATAAGCTTGTATTCAAATTTTTGTCTGTCTCTACTGAAGTTCACAAGTTTTGCAGTGTCAGAAGTTCTCCATTTCTCGAGGAAACAAATTTGGAACAAGCTCCATTCCTATGCTGCAAGGAAAAGGCCCAGCCCCAAACTGACATCTCAAAGGAGTTGGTTAAAGCCATCAGCCTGTCTGGGCTTGCAGGACTGAGAGCTGGGGCTGCCTGTGTTGAGAAGCAGGCCAGCCACATCAACATACACACTCAAGAGAGAAACTCCTGTTGAAGTTGTAGCTGAATGCCTTATCTCCCAAAAGAGGACCAAGGAAGCAAATTCACACAGACAGTGGAGCTGGTTCAAGGGCCATCCAAGTAATTCACAGTGAAATTCTGAGACAAAGCTGGTGGTAGAAATGTCTGGGGAGCCCCTTCATACTCATGGGGTTGAGTTCATAAGATATCTCTCATCAGTGACAAAAATACCTATTTAATAAGTGGGGTAGATGAGAGAAAAACATCCTGGAAATCCCCTGTCATTTACCTTTTACAAGTGCAGTAGTCCAGAGGCTAAAACTCAGTAGAACTAAACCAGAATTGAAACATTTTATATAAATAGTCTGACTTGATGCCCCTTCATAAAATGTGACAACACCACCATGAAACCCTGGCTGTATTCCCCCCTGCTCCCTCTGGCAGTGTTTTTCCAGGTTCCAGGGTCAGTGTGCCATGAAAACCCCTGACTCCTGACCAAAATGCTCTCTCACACAGTTACCTTTTAGATCTAAGTATATTCATCTTATGCTTTGACCAGTCCTTACTAGATCAATAGAACTAAGCTTTTCTTCACTGGGAGATATGTTTGCCTTTATCTATGGCTGAAAGTTTTTTGAGTATTTCTAGCCTTATTTAGCTCTTCAGCTGAAAACAAAGTACCCTGTCAAAAAGAAGACAAACGTTTGAAAGAAAACTGTACTTTCATCACAGACTTTCTTCTATAAGCTTCAAATTTAGTGAGAGACTTGTGGCTCCATAACTGTATACAAACAAGGAAAAACTTTTGACCTCTGTCCTTTCTCATAACTATATTAAAAGACAAAAGGTTTTTACTTTTTTTTTCCCATGAGGAAGATTTCCTTCCCTTTGAAGATACTCCATCAAGATAATACTTTCTTACAACAATATACTTTCACATAAATATACTTCATTTTTTTTTCATGCCAATCTAAAGGGAGTAAGAATGGAAAAATCCAAAGCTAATTTTAATAAATTAATAGTAATGATGCTATCCTGTTTAAGCTTCTGCATATGCTACTTGGTGTAGAATAACCTCAAGCAAAGAGACTCTTCAATGAAACCCTTCAAAAAGGAACATGGATTTGAATTTAAGAATGAGAAACTTTATACTTACACCATGGCAGATGGAAGAGATTCTATCTGTAACATGAAAGCTTTAAAAACATTAAGTCCAAGGTAAACAAAGAGAAGTACGAGCAAGTGTTCAGCAACTACATTGGAATTTGCAGTGACATGTCAGTAATAAAAGGAACATCCATTCAGGCTGGCTGAGGATGGTGACGCTGTGACAGCTTCCATCTGCATTTGAAAATGGTTTTGGCCCTGAGACCCTGGGTTCCTGTTCTGCTGAATTTTTCCTATGTGAAATCTGAGGGCAGAGATTTCTCTTTTTGCAAGTCAGGGAATGAGGAAAGAATGCACTTTATGAATCAAATTCCCTTTTCTTCCATCATCTGCTTTCTGTGTAGAAAATTTAAGATGGTAGGTGAAAAAGAGTAAAAGATGAGTGAAAAAGAGAGCTTGTAGGATCTAAGGGTTGGCAAAATTATGAATAAGAGAGAAGCTTCCTTGTCCTTAAAAATGAGAACGGACACCTCAAAATATATGACGCCTGGCTAGCATTAGCTAAGATTCAAAGGAAACCTGCCTATAAAGGTAAAATTGCATCAAAATTATGTGATGGTCAGGATCTAACCCAAATCTTGGCCAGAGCTTCTAGCATGCATGAGGTTAGATCATAATGTCGATTTCCCTTGTACTCCTTCAAACCATTCTTTTCCTAAGACAGACAATTTCAGAATTCTTAGAAGGTGAGATATATTGTTAGCTTGACTCAATTAGAATTTCTCCATGTTGAAGTTAGAATTGAGAAAGGCCTCTGATATTTTTTACCCCTTGACCTCTGCCACAAGGATATTTTTTCTATTGTGTTCTATGGGTGCTTTCTGCAGTAAGTGATGTTGTTTCAGCCTTAATAGGCCATTGGGTTGGAGACCATTTTCCACACCTGCAAGGAAAAAAGCTAAAATTAAACCTCACAAGGGCAATTCACACAATGAAGGGGAAATTTTTTACTGCTCAACAGTGACATCTCTTGATATTCAGCAGAATATTACTGATAACCTTCAAAGATAATTTAATGCAGTTTGCAGGACAGAGTACTGCAGGCAGTGCAGTTTCTCCCAGGGAAAAGGTTTTTCTTTCTTGGTTTATTCAGGAAAAAGCAGCTCAGCATCCAATCTATTGTTCCAATATGGGAGGCTCAGAAAATGAAAAAATTTATAGGGGACCAGCTCAGAACAGCGTATCTATATCCCCAGAAAATGCCTTTGTCATGAAATTAGAAAGTTTTTTAAGTGTCACAAAAGGAAAAATATTGAAAAAGACATTTTATCAGCTTTGAGCTTTTCTTCTGAAATGTTAATATTTTTAATATGATTGTTGAAATCAATATCTACCCAGAAAATTTTTTATTCATTCCAACCCTACTTTATGTCAGAATTTTTTATTATCAAACTTTTCATATGCATGGCTTCTACAAGACCTATACCCAAAAGTCAGCAATGAATCTGGCTACTTGCATATTCAGTTAAACAGAATTTGTAATAGCAACTATTGAATTTATTAACTCTTTAAAGTACTACTGTAATGCAAATGGGAATTTAGAATTAAAAAAGCCAAAGAACTGAAAAACTGAACTAAAAATAAACCAAGTCTAACAAGTATCCTTCCAGCCGGATATGGAATACGGCCTACCTTTCTGGTAGCTGCTTTAGCTGGCTCTGAGACTCTATTTGGGATCTAGCCAAGAAAAGTTTAAATAATCATTCTTTCTAGGCCAAATGCTGAGTGTTAGAACAAGAAATTTTGGCTCACATTTATCTCTATAACAGATGTTGATTGGCCAGCTGAAATTTGTTCATGCATTTTACAAGTGCACCCTTTTGCCAATTCAACAGAAGCATTTGTGAGAAATCCAAACACATTCATTTCTGTTGGAGCTCTAGCTTTATTCTGCTCATGGTACAAGTTCATTAGTGAAATAGCTGTAGATGAGCTGAAAATAGTTTGGCATTTAGGTATCCTCCACTGGCACCAATTAGCATTATGGAATAACAAGATCTATGAAGAAAATCTCTGGGGAATATAGCACAGAGAGTAAATGTGTGAACAAAGAGTTAATTCCTACCTAATAAATTCTCAAGACACTGAAATGACTTAATTGTGAAAGGGTTTAATGATTTAGTGCCAATAATAGACAGATTGTAAATTGGAAGGTTTATTTCAAAACTAGCAAAAACTGCACAGAGAGAGGATAACAGTAAAAGAAAAAGTGCTAACCTAGAGGGAAGAAATTTTGAAAGCTTTAGGGAAGATTTAGGAGCAACAATGATTTTAAGGGCACACTCTTTATGTCTGTCATTATTTTTTAAGTGGAGCTTTAAACCATGCCTACCAGTAAAATGTTGATACTTCATCATTTGTAAGAAATCAGTTACTTCATTGTTTGTAAGAAATCAGCTGTTACTTTTGTCTAGTAGTAAAGTATGCTAAAAATGGTGCTAAAAATCTGGGATGCATGCTATGCCTGCATACCATAACAAAACCCTGCTGTCCAAGCTTTGCAATATGTCTTAGAAGTAAACAAATGTGAAAAAGCACATCAGACATGGAGAAAACAAAACCCCAGAGGTGAGACACATAACTGAAAATGCTCCTTATTTCTGGGCAGTGAAACTTGCCATTTTAATGATGACAGGGTTGTCTGAAATATTTTGAGAAAAGCTATTTGAAAAATGAAAAATCTTTTGGTCTCAACCTCTAGATATATACACATGGGGACATTGAAATAGAGCCAGGAATATTTTAATGATGATTTTTGGAATCATGTTATAGCACCCTACCTATTTTCAGGGTCTTAAGGAATTAGGAGAATAAAATTACTTAACTTTGTGAGTTGAGTTCTTTATCTGGAAGTGGATATATTTAATTTGTCTGCAACCGAGATGGGAACAGCTTCATGTAATTAACATGGTAAATGAGTAAAATGCACAGACTGGAGACTGGATTTTTTTGGGGGGGTTTTTTTGGGGAGAGACTCTTCTCTCTGCTCAGTCCATATAGCTAGGTTTAATTTTTTAAGATTTCATCCTGTGAACACACACACATATATGAAAATTTGCATCCACATAGGAGAGACACATACACAAAGGAAAGAAAAATAAATTGCCCCAGCAAATATAGCACAATATAATACTTAGAATCAAACTGACCCAAAAGCAGAGACTAAATAATCCTATATGAGTGGAAACTCAAGTCATCAAAAAGCCAAGATGTACCTTCAGTACAAAGTATTTTCCTTCCTTCTTTGGCATCTGTTGACCTATACATCTGATAACAAGAGATTATTCTTTTTTTTTTAAATTAGTCAGAAAAGCTCAAATTCTTCTTGTCTATAAGACAATTTGCCAACACTCTATTAATCAAAATATCTAT
This sequence comes from Leptocoma aspasia, assembly GCA_013399835.1. Lineage (NCBI taxonomy): Eukaryota > Metazoa > Chordata > Aves > Passeriformes > Nectariniidae > Leptocoma > Leptocoma aspasia. Next base: position 438,267 of record VXAX01005608.1, on the reverse strand, counting down.
TTAAACTTTTATGTAAACACAGGGTTATAGCAGGCTAGTTTTCTAATGGATTTTATTTTCCCTAACTTTAGACAGCTAAATAAAAATTAAACATCTAGTCTAAGCTAGCCATCTGGGCTACAGTTATACCCAAAGGAGGGACAGACAGCCAGGCAGAGAGAAGGGCACCTCTAGAGTGTCTTTGCCTGATGTCCCTTTTTGCTATGAGCCCTTGGATAAGACAGCTCTGGATAGCTCTGCCATCTCCCCATTTCAACCATCATCAAAGTGTAAATAACTGAACTACATCTCCCTCTCATTTAGGTGAGTCCAGCTATGTAAGATGAATTTCCATCCTATGAGTTACACCTCCCCCATTATTTTTTGGCACCTTTGTTCTTTGCTAAAAGCACAAATATGTCATTATTTAAATAGCACAAATAGAAGACCCAAATAAGGACTTCACCCAACTACTATATCTCTCCCTTGCTCCTTCTAAACAAAATATGTGAGAGACAGGCAAGATAAAATGAAGCACAGTTTCCTGCTTTGTGTGGTTTCTACTGCTCTGGATTTACCATGAGAATTGTGCCACTCATATTCTCCCTTCAAAACAAACAATGTGCTTTTAAATAAAATACAGGAAAGTCAGTCCCTCATTTGGAAATTTGAAAAGTGCAGTTTTGTCCTAGATATGTATAATTATCAGAAGACAGTTTGAAAAAAAAATAAGAATAAAAAATTAAAGAAATTCACCTTTTTCTTTATTTTAGACAGACCTTGAAGTTATATAAGAACAACTGACCTGTTTCTGATGAACAAGATATAAAACAATAACATTAATACATTTTCTTGATATCTTTAAAGTTTTATAAATTGCCCATGGAGGTTTGTGAACCAAGGTCACTCTGTGTCTTTTCATTCTTTTAATTATCTAGTTCCAGCCTGATACACTAGCCTTGCTAATTGGACACAGAGAAATCCCTTATCAGTGAAGTTAGAAAAGGACCTATGGAAAAAGTGTTGGAGACTGCTGTAAATCAAAGAAGAGGAACGGAACAGAAGGAAAGCCAATCAACTGTACCCCTCCGAGCTGTGAGTTTATAGGAAAAGCTCAGCCTCGTTGGATGGAGGAATAAGTGGCCAGCAGGTAGTTACACGTCATTGACCTCTCCCTGATAGATACTCTTGTGAGAGGAGCCAAATGCACATTTGCACCTGCCCTTAATTTCTTGGAGAAGGGAAGATTTTAAGCAGTAGCTTGTGCTTTGGGGTGTGTAGGTGCTAAATCCAATGTTATTCATTTCTATTCCCATATCCCCAAGAGGTTCATCCATATCCTCTCAAAGCCCAGTGAGGGAATTCATTGTCCTGTCTAGTTTTTACCATTTTCATGCACATTTGACAGGTGCAATGCACATCAGAAAGTCTGTAGCTCTTTCAATCTCTATTTGGTAGAATAAAAAATATGCATATCTGTACTATCCTTGACTTTCTCATCCTTTTCCTTTCCCAGTACTTCTCCACATTCTTTGAGGCTTGTCAGTGATTTTTCTTCTCTAAATCATGGCTTGTCGTTTGAAGCACAGCTCCCTTCCATCTCAGATCTTCCATTTTGAATTGGGATGGTCACTTTAAGCAATTCCCTTTGCCCTCTTCTTCCTCATTTTTTAGTATGAAACCTTTTTGTTCATCACCTCTTCCATTTCCCCTGTGTCTTAATGAGCCTCTGCAGTGTATATGCCAGTATCTAAGACTTATTCTTCTGCCTCTGCATTTTTTTTCCCAGTGCTCAAATGTCAGCTGTCCACAGAGATATCCAAAACTATATCTGACTTTCACAAGCTGTGTTTAGTCCACTGTCATAAGGTGTTTTCACCTAAAACACCCATATGGACAGCACCCTAATATGTTGTCCTTAACATAGAAGGAGTGTATACACAAAATATTTCAGAAATACTGAACCCTTTATTCATCAGAATATATTACCAAAGCAAGCAAATCCCATTATAACATCATGCAGAGTTCAAAAGAATCAGTCAGGCTTCCAGAGAAAACACAGGGGTGTTGTAGGAGAAGAGACATGACATTATCTTGTCAATAGGAAAAATATAATTACTGTTTCTTATGTAGGAAATTTAATTGATTCTGTTTGGTTTTGAGACATGAAACTGAAAATTCTCAACATTTTAACTGCTAAAATTGTCTGTGGCATTTCTATGACATACAAAAGGCATAACATTGCCTTGGCATGTTGGCAAAGTGCTGATCAAAGTGCAAAGTGCAGATCAAACAGCATTCACCTGCAATTGCTTTAACACATTTGTTTAGCTAACTTTCTTCTGTATATACTATTGTGTGACTTCAGAGTACACTCTGGAGTTTGCATCCAATGATGCCCTAGCTTCTCTCACATCCAATGCTTTGAAGAAAAAAAGCCTGAACTTCTGCACACTTGGAACTATGAGGAAGATCACACGTATATTGTTCATTTTGGCACATAGCCTTCCTTAGGTGGTTAAATGATACTGTCTGTAAAAGTATGAAAGAGTTATCATTATTGCTGTTTGCAAGCCCTTCTTGACCAGAAGCATCCCTTCGTGTCAAATCCTTCTCATGATATATTTTAAAAATATCAGGTGGCAAAAAGCAACAAGTTCCATGCTGGATACTGCCATCCAAATGTCTCCACCCTTTGAACACAGTGTTTGGTCTAGCCAGCAAGCACTGTACACACATATAAAGGAAAAAATCCAGCATTGGAGATCACATCCAACAGGCAGGTTTTGTGCAACCATTTGTTTTGTAGAGTGAGAGGGTGGCTTTGTACAAAAAGCTCTGTACAACTGGCCTCTGTTTTAGAGGATAGTCCCAGCAAATTTAGCATCATCTTATGGTAATCCAAATAGCAGCTGAAAAGAGCAGAGCTGATTAGATCCACTTCATTCAGGATTTGGTGTATTTCTACATTTTAAATATTTTAAATCCTGCCACTTCGTAAATTCAATTGTACCCTGTTTAAATTAGAGAAACATGCAAAAACATGAGACTAACGCAGTATTGTGAAAGACTATCAGAAAACTTTCTGCTTTTTTCTCCCAGAAGTATAGTGCTATTTCACTTTTTTCAATCTTAGATGCTTTCTTTTAAGAAGCAGTTAATAAACTGAATACTGTTCTGCAAAACCTTTCCAGAAGGTTATTCTTACTTATGTATTTCATTCACACTGCTTCACAGACTTATCAATATCTCTTATTTTGTTCTGTTTTCCTTCAGCATAGAAGAAACAAACAACATTAGACAGAATATTTTAAGGTGTTCAACTCCAGGACAAAATAATCATAAGAAACTACATATTAGAGAAAGCACTATCATGTCCCTCTCTTACCTCTTGCCTCCATTAAAGGGGGCCTCTCAATGAATTGGAAATTCCTTCTAGCAGAGATGTATCTCTTAACAGTAAAAGTCATATTTTGCCCATACACTTTATGCTGACTACATGCATAGAAGTTGAAGCTATGAATAGAGTTGCTTATGTTGCTGGTTTTGTGAGCATAAAAATGTCACTAAACATCATATCTCCTAACTGGTATAGCCATAATGACAAAAATGCTAACATAGATGTGGGTTTCGTTTCCACTCGAGTGATAATAAAATGGCACCTGATTTAAGCTGCTGACAGAGTCCTGAGAGATTTTAAAGTTGCAACAGGTGCATGGCAAATAGGTATCACAACAAAGACTAATGTCATTAAATGCAGATGTTTAGAGTGGTGCATCATGTATGTCTCAGCCAGTGCAAGCACTTTTTATCATGTAAAGAACACATTTACACTTGTTCAGACTTGTGTCAACGTGTCACTAGTTTAGACTAGGAATAGTTTTACACATAAGGATAATAAAGGTTTTTTTCTTTTAGACTGATAAAAAATAAAAGTAAAGTAGATCTCTGATATGCACTAGATGCAGAGAATAGCCTCAAATTAGTAATCTACATCATACCTGCCTAAAGGTAGGAGAATGGACTCTTACCCTGTGTGGCTTTGATTTCTATTAAATTTTATTCTATAGAAAATGAGGTATTTTGGCAGATACTCTAGCAGTTACCTAGATAATTTCCCATTTTCTTTACCATCACCTTCAAGACAAACTTTTTAAAGCTGAAATTTAAGATTTACTGCCTCATCCATCCTCTATTCATTCACTTTTGGCTATTGTCGAAGAAACCGTAATAGTGAAAGGAAAAACCAGCAAACATACAGACAAAATTTGAGATGGTTGTTAAACTATGATGGAAAGTAGCAATGAGTGAACCTTAAAAACATCATTCTAACATCTAATCAAAATAAAAATATGATGCGGATGTTTATCTGAATGCTTCCCCTTCTCTTTCTTTAAGGAATAAGGTTTAGACACCCTTTGATCTCCTCAACACTGTTTGGCCTAAACTTTAAAACATTAAAAACTACCTCTTTTATGGTATTTCAGTGCTTCTAATCCCTGAAAAGAGGGAGAAAACACTTGGCAGGTTTATTTTTGGTTTTGGGCAAAGGTTGAGAACACTCATAAAACCAGAAATTTAGACTCAATGGCTGAACAGTGACAATATCTTTCCGGCTGAGCCTCTTGGTTCCCAAGAGGAGATAATATCTCCCCTCTATTACAGTAGCCAAGAAGAATGAACAGAGGTTCCAGTAATAAATATAGACAGAGAGACGTCTGGTTTCTTTTCTGCCTCAGAAGCTATCAAGAATATTTAATCAGGCTTTTCTTTTCGAGTCAATCCTCAGATTATTTTAATACTTTCACATTCAGTATTGAAATTCTGTCATCCTTGTCAGTTTTTTTTCCTGATGGCTGCATTCAGTCATTGCTAAACAATTTGTTAAAGTGTTATATTTTTAGAGAGGTCTTTTCGCTTACCATCTAATGGTAATACCATTTGCGGGGGTCATAAGGAAAGAACTTATCCATCATGAGAAAAAATCAAGTGAATGGTAAAACATGAGCATGTTCCTATCTCATTCCCTTTGCCTCCCTATCCTCTTCTAAGCAGAGAAAAAATAACTCATACCAACCAGATTTTTACCGTATACCTAGCCTGGTGTTTTCTTCCCTACACTAAATTATGTAGTGCTTCTGCAGAAAGTGTGTACAAGACCTGAATGTAAATCAGAAAAGGATGCAATTGTGAAACTAAAAGGCAGTCACTTCTCTCTAAAACCACTTTGCTATATGGCAGGTTAGTCTGCTCACCTTATAAGATCATGGGATTACTGTAGTACCTCAGGTATCTGTGCCTGACAACACTGAATTTAAAATGCATCCTGTCCTTCATATGAAATAACTGACACAGACCTGAATGAATGGGAAAGAAAAAGGGGGGACTTTACAGCTAGAGAGATAAAGGTACCTTCTAAATTAAAATTAATCATTAAAATGAAAGATTAAAAATCAACTCTTAGTTTTTCTGTGCAGCTCAAACACAGAGCAACATAACAATCTGTATGTTCTGCTCCAGTCTGTCAGGGGGCTGAAAAGATAACCCCCTTTATTTGTGAATTGGAACATAAATAGCAACAAAAGAGAAATACACTACATAAAATGTTGACAGCCTTGACTGATCATTCACTCTAGCTTATAGCTTCCATCTCATGAACTTCTTCCATTGCTCCCTTTTTTATCATGTGCTTGTTAAAAACAAAACAAAAATCATTTATTGAACTAATTGCCAGGTTTTAAATACAGCAATAGCTTTTACTGCCAATCTTTACTATCACTTGGATGGTGCCTATTACTTGCATTACAGTATTTTACACAAAGTAAAACAAAGTACAAAGGAAGACAGAACATTCTTTAGGCTACTCTGTACTGCTCATCATGACAACATTAGAGCTATTTTGAAATTTATGTCAAAATAGCCAGTACATGTGTCATTTACGTCTTAAACAATCCTTTCATGACCTTTTGAATCTATAGGTATTTATGGACACTGCAAGGAGCATTGTTAAAATTAAATTGTGTTTAGATGATTCATATTTTTACATTGCACATTCACTAGAATGGGGTTCCCAGTGGGACATGGGCAGAGGAGAGTGTAGCAAAAGTGTAAAACACAGTCTCTGGTAATAATCTTAATGTTGTTTTACACCTCTGGTAAGAAAAGTCTAGCACAATCTCACACATATACCACACAAGTTACTACGGAGTCAATCACTGATCTTTCAAAAACTTCATGGGTATTGTTGATTTCACTGCATTCTGCTACTTTGACTAGATGGCTATTGTAAGAAAAGCACTCAGCCTCCTTTCTCACATTACTTATAAACAAAAACTGTTTCCTCCAGTTCATGGGAGAGCTGTGAAATAGAGTGAGCACCTTGCGCTGACTTTTGGTGAAAACTAACCTCTTCTGCTTGTTCTTAGCTGTTTCTTTTTCTGTTTGCAGGCACGTGGAACCATCTTTTCAACCCCAGTTTCTAACAGACCTGAGATTTGTAACAGCAAATTATAGTCAAGCATTCTCAATGCAAATCTTGTAACTTTAGAAGACCAAAGAGGCCTTTGTCATCCCAGTGGTCTCAGTGTGTCCTGTAAGGTGGAAGGTAATGGCTCTGGTGAAGGAAGGAAAATTTGTCAATACTGTGCACTGACAAGGAACAACTCTTGAAGGGTCATTCACAGCTACAGTTTTCTTTAGGAGCTAAAGCATCACATTCCCACATGCAAACCCAGACACATTCCAGTGGGTTTGGGATGTCAGTTCATATTTACAGCCATCACATTTAGCATCTATGTTAAGACCAAGTCTGGGTTTATCCTTCTAACATCAGTATGTAGCCTGATATCTGAATTAGAAGATTATTATCATCACTGAAATTGAAGGAAAAGACAGTCCCACCCACTTATAGTGTTTCTCACCCTCTTTTTGTATTTACAATATTTTTGAGGTTTAGTGTCCGTCATAACCATGGGCTGTGTTGCTAAAATTAACAGAATTGCATAGATTTGATCCAGTAACGGAATAGCTGAATAGTCTAAAATGGAAGATTTTAATCCATGTGTTTTGAAGACATGACATTGTTTATGAAACTGATGGTGGATGGAAACAAACATTCTCAAGGTTTTTTTGTTGCAGAAAAGCAATTGTTCTCCTCGTCACGCTCCCTCCAGGGATGTGTGTGTATGAGACTGATCCAGTGATTTCTTATACAACACAGCAGGAGCAGTGATCCATATAACCAATTATTCCTGTACCTTTACTGACATGGTGAATCATGTAAGTTTTTTCTTCAGATGATAATTTCATTGCTCTTTTAGTTTGTGCATTTATTTCTTTATTGTTTCCCTTAGCTGAACCTTTTGTGGCATGAATTCATTAATGTTAGGTAATGAGGTGGAGATTCAGGCTTATAAAGAGGAATTAACACAGCCTAAATTGCAACTATATTATAGTACCACCATCTGTTTTACTCTTACAAAAAATTTACGCATTCTCATTTCAATTAAGTGTGATAGTCAAAATAATTGTAAAATCATTCTCTCTCAGACATTACAATAAATAAAGATAGCATTACTTCTCAGAGACTTAATAACACTTAGTGTAAAACATGTACTTCTATTCAAGTTTTATAACCTTATCTTTATCACCTTTTTTGATAAATATCACAGTATAAATAAAACAAATGGAACAGTTTCATTTTGTCAGCTAGGATTAAGGTAATATATTTAACACACAAATGGTGTTGATTTAAGCAGGACTGAAAACTTTATGCCTTTTTTCACTTGTCAGTCTTCAAGGCACTGCAAATTTTTTAGTCAAGCTTAGACTGAAAACTCAAAACTTCATCTATGTTTAGGAGTCAAAACTGAGGTTTAGGGCCCAAGAAGAATTTTCCCTTCAACTACTTCAAAACTATTATATTTGAGTTTTGTTGGTTATATTTGCTCCAATTTGCTCATATTTTGAATGACATAAAAATTGGGACACTAAACACCTTGTAAAACCTTGAAAGGAAATGTGATCTTATGATCATTTAAATGCTTTTCTGTTTATGCACTATTTCAGTTTGACAGTTGGTTTGGTTTGGGTTTTTTTTAAATATTTAAAAAATCATCTCCTTTAAAAAAAATTTCAAAAACCAGTTCACTAACAAGCCTAACTTGAGGCTGAGAACTGCATTATCCATTCTTGATGGATAGATGTTTACTTTCTACCTTAACTTTGCAAATAAAAACAGTAAAAACTTGCGCTGCTTCAAGCATCACTTTTAATATGCTGCACCTTGTGTTTCTTCCTTGCAATTCTCAGAAGCATTTCCAAACTCCTTGCTTATTTGGTTTTATAGTTTCCTTGAGCACAGCTTGCTTGTCTGGTCGAAAATGTGTTTCCAGCATGCCTACTGATTTCTGCAGCCACTGGATTAGGCCCATATATTATCTGTGTATTTCTTGTTTGCCAGCAATTCTAGAAGATTTACAGGGATGCTTTAAAAGATGTAAACCTCTCCATTATGGCAATTTATTCCCATACTATACAGTCCTTTTGTTACAGTGGAGATGCAAATGAAGAAAATATCAGTAACTTAAAACTAAAATTGTTTGGTTTAATCTTTTAAACCAGACTGTATTTTTAATATCGTGTACTTTGGAGTCTACAAAAAAAAAAAAAAAAAAAAAAAAAAAAAAAAAAAAAAAAAAGATAACAAACATCACTCGAGTCTTGGTCTTTTAATCAGAATATAACTAGCAGTGAGGGGATCAATATTTTATTTATGCTTCTGTGATCATGTTCAGATGCCCTAATGCAGCTGCTGAAATATCAGCAAAACAAATTGAATCCTGACCTTTCATGCCCCAAAATATGAGTGGCATCTGTGAGGACTTAGAGAAGCAGAATTAACTGTCTCAAACACTGTCAAAGAAGGAAGATCCCACAACAGGTAAGCCACCACAACAGGAACTTGAGATGAGCATGATGGCAAACAAAACCAGACCTAAATGAAGGTGAAGGTTTGGATTTAACACACTGGACAAAATTCCACTGTGTAGACTGCAGGAAAAGTGCAAACAGCAACAATGGGAAGATGCCAGGCCTGGTGAGGCAGATCTAGGCAACCTATCTGGACAAAAATTCCCACCACAGCAAACGGTGAGAAAGGGAACAGCCAGTTGTACACATGCCATCCCAACTTGTGGGAGCAGCATATGGACCTCATGGATTCACAGTACTTGGATTCAATAAAAGTGGTAAGACACTCAGGGGAACCCACCACAAAGCAAACCAGAGTGAAGAAGGACCAGCAGAATACTGCAAGAATCCATGTGGTGATATCTTTGTTTAATCTCTCTCTCTCTCTCTCTCTCTCTTCCGTCCTATTTATATCTCTTTACCTCACATTTACTGTTAAATAAAATCTGTACTATTGACTTTGGTCTCATTTGCACCTTTATTTCTTAATAATCAGATCCTAACAGCATCCATGAGGCAGTGTCCCTGGGGAATATTTTTTTCCTTGCCTCAGGTGTATCAGGGCATTACTTATTCACATTGACAGACAATTCTAAGACTTCTAAATGAAAAATCTAAACACCTAGAAACTGTGGATGGCCTTATCATCTGCATTTTGGAGATCTGAACAAAAAATAAGACTTAATTCAACCTCAAACTAACATAACAAATTCTCTGTTGGTTTTTTCAAATCTCAGTCTTTTTTCAGCTATCAGAAAAGCTTTTATTAGTTATAATAAGTTTTAGATCAAAAATTTGAAGACTTTCAGAAGATATATTAATTGAGTTTGACTGTAGGTGAGTGGTACAGAGCAAGACTCACTCAACAGTATTTCCTACACTTGCTCCAGACTATTTTTCCACAGCACTTCCAACCCTTGGGATGACTAATAATCCACAGACCATCCTGATCTTTCCAGATTATTGTGCATTTCATCATGAAATATAAAATCAGTAATCTATCAGTAAGACCAGCAATGATAAACACTGCCTATGTCTTTGCTGATTCATGCACTCTTTAGCAGGTGCTAAACTCTAGAACTAATTGGAATATTCTGTTTCTATTGAACTGATGCAATGAGCCTGCATCTTTAGAAGATTTGAACTCAAAATTCAGGGTCTATGGAATAAAAAACCCAAATTCCCCATTCTTCAAGACACTGCTTGTAAATAAATAAATTAACAAAGAGCTCTTAGTCTTACTTTGAAGACTTTACATCAGGCTCTAGAGAAAAACCAGGCAGTTTTCCAAAAGAATTTTTTGCAGTCAGCACACTGAAAGCAGTCTATCAGTAACAAAAGGGGAAAAGCAAATTCAGCTGAATTAAAACTGCTCTAGACAAAAAAGGGAACAAAGACAACAATGATGATTAAGAAAAAAACTGTGAGTATTGGTCACATTATTCTACTGCTGAAAAGTGCTAATTAGTCACAAAAGGAAAAAGAAAAAGAAATCACACTGAAAGTAAATGTTATAAGCTGTGTGCATGTGGGCTACTGGAAGAGTAGTCAATAAGAATAGTTAACATATACTAGAGGTATATACATTGTCACATCAGGAGTTTTACAAATTAAGGCATTGCTGGGGACTACACAAGAGAGGAGAATGGCAGGCAATAGTTTTACCAAGAGGCTGGGGAAAAACTGACTTACCTGGGATTAATGAAATCTTTCAGAGGCACAAGGAAGATATGGAGGTGTCCTGTGAAATGACCCTACTCTGGAGTCCTCATGGAGCTTTTTTTGAGGGCAATCCACTTCTGAAATTTATACTTTTTTTTGGTAGATCACACTTCATTTAGATGAAGTTTCTCAAGACACGTCCTCCCAAAAAGGTTACAGGCTTCACATCATAAATGGAAAAAATCACAGAATTTATACAAGTCCAGATTTTTACTTTTATAAAGGGAGACTGCCTCTGAGTCTTCATTCTCCTTGTTATATATTCATTCTTTCTCCTTAGAACAACTGCTGTCACATGCAATTACACACAAATTAAGGCAAGCAGATGAAAAAATAAAGGAAATCGAATGCAGAATTTGGTTTTCAGCAGGACAGCTTCTATTCTTATTGAAAACAGTCAGAATTTTAGCTAATTTTACTAAAAGCAACTCAGATATGTACTAAAAATCTTTATACATTTACACACACTCTATTTTCTGCCATCTCTGTAATCAAGACAGGAAAATATGTTGACAATCACCATTTCTTACCTTTAGCCTGTCAGCTGTGTTTTTCTCTCTAGTAAAAGCCAAGGAATTATGTATCACAGGGATCGTGGTCTGAGATGCTACAGGGCAGACCTGGCCAAAGAAGAGCCCTGCCCCAGGGGGTACATAGATTCAGTGATCTAACAGGATATTTCACAGTCAGGTTTCATGACTGAGTTCATGCTAGAAATAACTCCTATCTACAGGCAAATGCTCCCCATTCCTTATGAAACAGTCCATGAAGATTCACTGGGTTTCTGTGGAAGGAAGAAAGCCTCACACCACAACCATTACTCATAAAAAGAATTGGAGAATGTCCTGCTGACATCTGGGAACCTTGTCATTCTCACCTGGTTTCCCTTTCTTCTCTAGCTGTTGGTCTTAATTTAATTTATTGCACATAAATTAGTTTATAGGATACGTTTTGTTTGCTGATCCTCTCTAGTCTTTTTGAAAGGATGTGGGAGATGGAGGGGAAGTATCCATACATTTAGTTAATACATCTGTTACACACAGAAAAGTTATGAAATATCAAAAGCAGTCACCATTCACCTAGTTTTGGGTTTATTCAATTGATATAATCAGTAAAAATCTTACTGGTTTCAGTGAGTTTGGAGCAATGCCAAGTCATTTTAAACGTCCTGTTTTCCCTTTTTAAAATGTGCTAAAATTTAAATTATACTGTAAACATGATCAACTTTACCTTTCACAGAGAGATGCTAGTCTTTATCACCTCCATATATATTACATGGAAGCACTTTTTTAAAATCATATCACTGCCTCTGCAAGAAATCTGTATTAGCAAAGAGAGACACTTTTCTTATTTACATCTATAAATTGTAAAAAGCAAAGTTAAATTCAAAAACTCGACCACTTGTAACCATGTTGTCTTAACCATTTATGGTTTTCTGTGACGTTGCAAACTCAGTATCCCAAAACTCTGCAATAGAGAAGCAGTCTTATTACCCATGGTTGTTTATTTTCTTCTGTGTAATTTCTGTTATAGTGGCAATTCAAACAGGAAAATAATGTCTTCTGATCCTTAAATAACAGGAACTAGACAAACGTAGTTATAAAATATGATCCAGCCTTCTTTTATCTGAAGTATTCTTTTCTGCTGTTCTTTAATCAGCCATCTCTAACAAAAAAAATAAACCTATACAAAAGAGGGTGATATTTTTTCTGAATCCAAAGTTTTCATAACTTCATGTTACATCTAATCTTACTTCACAGCTCTGTTGATGGCCATTAGGATGGCAGAAACTGAATTCTGTTATTAGAAGGGCTGGAAAATATCAAAAAAGACACAATATCCACATTTATTTGAGGCCCATTTCCAAGAAAAATAAAGTTCCCACTATTAGAAAAAAAATACACAACAATAAAAAAAAAAGGTAAAAGGATTGACCTATACCTAGCAGAAAAAAATAATATTTGCTAATGCGTGCTAGAACAGATATCCATGTTCCACAGAAGTGGAAAGTGAAACAATCAGAGAACAAATTCTTACTTGGTGAGTCCCCAAACGGGGGGCAGACGGGGGGCCAAACTGCCTGTATATCATACAGTTCATTCTTTGTTATACGTAAAAGGGACATTTACTGGAGCTGGAAGGTTTTTTTTTAAATGTTTAAAGCAATAAAGTTAATGGTATTAAATCTTGCAAACATCGGACTCTTATGCATGCATTATTTTGTTAGAGGGAATAGAAAAGAATGTCTTGTGGTCTTTTTTAATGTATTTGTCTCCAAGGGCTAAAGGAAAACTTGCTATAATGTACAAGAACTTAACTGCCAGAATCACCCCAAAATGTTCCAAGTCATGTCTCCTTTTTCTTGAAGTCAGTTTCTAGTACACTGTTACAACACCTTTCTCCAAAACAGGGTATCTGTGACTTTAGCAATACAAAAGGCAAAAATAAATTTCAACCCAAGTGTTTCTACCTCATTCTATATGATCAAGCTGAATTGGAATCCTGAATCAAACACTGAACTGGTTGATTCCTTACCTGAATATCTGTGTGCAATTCCCTTCCTTATCATCTTCCACAAAGCAGCAGCCACTGCTTTTCCATATCCAGAAGCAAAAGCAAGTGCTTGCACATTTTTTTCTTTCCAGAAATCTCTCTCATCAGCCTTTCATTGTGAACCTTATTGCAGAGACTACACATTGGCTAAATCTATGGCAGCCCAGAAAGGAGGGGGAAAAAGAAGGTGCCTACATAGTCCATGGACACACAAGAGTGTGTGTCAAAATTTAAGTCCACATTTTGGGCCACAGCTATGGAGAAAAAGCCCTGTTAGATACTGGGGAAGCAGAAAATGATCCAAAGAAGCAGGATGTTGAAGCCCATTCACACAATCAGCATCAAATGAAGGATAGGGAAAGGGATAAGGTTTTCCATTCCAGCCCTCAGATTTTCAGGAGGAAATTTTTAAGCAGCAGGTTCTGATGTCATACAAGAACTGGATAAGGTCTTGGGAGATTGCTTAAATATAAATACTGAAAAATGTCATTTTATAGGTAAATTTTAATTTTTTTAAACACTATAGTAGTTTTGCATGTCCTTCCAAATTTTGTGTGTTTTTGGGCAGAGTTGATTCAAAAAAGGAAACACTGGTTTTGGATATTTTTGCAAAGAAATTTCCTTCTGGTATTTCTGGTAGAAAATTTGTGGATTTGATTTATTACCCCAGCTCTGATGTATACTTTCTGCTAAAATTGACTACACAATGCAGTGTGGGATTTGGCCATGAGCACTTTTAAGTCATTCTGATTATTTTAGCCACTCTGCAATACTTCATAAGTAATACCAATAAAAAGAAAAAAAAAGGATTTCTCACATAGCAAAATGTATTCACACACTCAGACAAAGAACAGGTGAGGGAGTCTGGGCTGCATTCCTGCAGAACTAGAACAGCTTCTTTGTCCTCTTTTGGCTGTACACATTACAGAACTTGCATAGTTCTGTGCATGCCATGTAGCCTTTCTCAATTGATACTGCAGAACCAAAGGGAAGAAAAGTGCCTAATATAGAGACGTGAGTCCACAGGATCATTTGTTAAATTTATTTCTGCTAGCACTGATAAATTAACCAATTAAAAATAATGCTTTTTCCTCCAAAGGAATTTTGTACAAAGCAATAGAGAATAGCATGGAGTAATATATATTGAATTCCAAGTCAAAATTCTAGCAACAAGTATACATTAGAGCTGGTGAAAAATTCGAGTCCACTAATTTTCTACCAGAAACCCCCAAAGGAAATTTCTTTGCAAAAATATCAAAAAACAGTGTGTTCTTTTTTTCAATCAACTCTGCCCAAAAATGTACAAAAATTGGAAGGACATGAAAAGCTATTACAATTTGGGGTTCATTTTTGTAAATTAAAATTCATATATAAAATAGTCATGCTTTTCTGCACTTACATTTAAGCAGCCTTCCAAGACCAGTTGTATTAATCTTAGTGGCATAAATAGACTTACAGACACAAAAGGATTTGTGTTGTCTTGTCATGGTATTAAGCAGTTGGAAAAGGCTGCATATTTCTAGTACAGAGAGTATTAGAAGTGCAGTGTTTTGTGGACCACAGGCAAGTGGTCCATGAGTCAGGCAAATCGTCTCAGACATCTGTAGATATTTTTTTCCTGCTTTATACTTCCTTCTGCCATATGTTCCTGCCCCTGTGCCTGCTCTGGCTGTCACTTAGCCACCTCTTGGGCACCGAAACCATGAAAGTATACCTGCCAAGACTGCAGACTGGTTTTTTCCCAAGTAAATGAAAGCCTCAACACAACGTAAACGTTTCCAAAATAAAAGGAACTGTACCATAACAAGCTGTTTTAAGTGTCCCTTTTAAAGCTTTTATTAAAGAAAAGCATGGAAAATATAAATTCTGATGCTTCTTTCTATACAGGTCCATTAGAAATGAGCAAGAAAATTTTCAGAAGGCGTTGACTTTGTCACTGCAAGTACACTTACTGCAATAAAAACATGGATAAATTAGTGAAGACAATAGATTTTTCTGATCTTGATAAGGTGATAACAGGAGATATCTCAGGTCCCATGTTTCAAGGGATGCTCAGTCCTTGGTTGAATTACTGTTGTTTTTTCCGAAGCAGCTAGGGCCCTGCAAGTGTGACTTTATGTGACAGCTCAAGCACATATTCTTAACAAAGGATGGACATGTGTTTCACATAGAAATACACACACATGAAAACACAGAGAGTCTTGAAAACACGTGAACAAAAGGGTTTATAAGATATGGTAAATTAATTACTGTGCAATTCCATGTTTTAAAACAGTTGTTTAATATAAGCCAATAGATACAAATCATGGCACAGCCCCAGAGGTTAAACCATGCATGTGTGACCATACAGTAATTTCAGCTGTGAACAGCAGCCAAAATGTTCAGGTTCAGAATACTTAGAGTTCTTGAAAAGTAAATAAAGTATCTCAGGTTCTCACTAAGAATGTGAAACAGAAACGTCCTTACTGGAGAAAACTGTCACAACTCAGGTATCCCAATATCGTCATCAAGCAAGGAAATGTTCATATGGAGAAAGGTAGAAAAGAAATAAACTTTGAGAGACGTAGCAACAAAGTGTTCAGAAACACTCAGAGCCAGGGAGTTGGACAAAAGCATTACTGATGCCATATCATTTATATGCATATAGGCAAATATTAGAGTTTAATTTACCAGTACCTTTAGGTAATACTTTAGAAATGCAGTTTTTCACTGCTGTGTTTTATATGTCACTAAAAACTGCTAATGCTCATGCATATTAAACTGTTATCTGTTGCAAAATGTCAAAATGTTAGGTTAAAAAAATATACTTGTTTCTGTATATGTGCCCTTCGAGCTAATTCTGTCTTCTAGCAAGAGTATCTAAAAGCAGCAAGAATAAGCATTCAAGATAATAGTTTTCTTTATGGATCTTCTTCTCTTAGCAGTACAGCAGATGAAGTAACAAGGAATCTGCCCAGCAGGTGAATTTCTATTAAAGGGTTTCTGTGTCTTGGCAGCGGCTCACAGCATCGACATTCTTTCACAAAACACTTTGTATCAAGGAATCAGCATTTTTTTAGTGACAAGCCATTTAATAAAATTCCTGACGTGGTCCAAGTACAATGCCTAAACAACAGTGATGCAGTTAGGATGGTTTAAAAGGTGTGCCAGAATGTAAGTTTATTGCCATCTGTAAAAAAATCTGCAGCACACACAAAGGATGGTGGCTCACTGGAGAAAACAAGAGGTTATTGTCTTTGCAGCCTCATGATTTTGTTCACTGCCTCAACCTCTCAGGAGGCAGAATGTTTCCTGCACATTCCAGAATCACTCCTCTGAAATGGGAGCCTCATGCTTTCTGAGCTAGACAGCTTCAGCCCTGGCTGACACCAATGCCTGCTTCTAGCCTGTCATTAGTCAGCACACGATCAGACCTGCCCTGTAAAAGCACCATCACATCAAACCACATTTTCACACCAGTGGACACATCCAATACACCCATGTGAAGAGTGCATTTGTTTCACATCTGCCCCAACCTGCTCTTATATTCCTCACTGCTTAGCAAATAAAGCCTCCTGCAACACAAAGTACACTCCAGGCTGATGCTCAACATATTACCTCTGTGCTGAAAAGACTTCACAGACTGTCAAATAAATTCTTCTTAGGACACCATCATAAATTTCCATTAAGCTATAGGAAATAAAATATTTTATAATGTATTTCCAAACACATAGTCATTTGTCCTCTGAGTGCCCCAAGAATGTTTACAAACTGCTGTGCAGGCTGGATAGTAAAGCAGTTCTGGTTAAAAGGTCAGTTTAAGGGTTTAGGGCAATAATGGCCCAGTTTATAGAAGTGTGGAAGCAGAGGCCATAGAAAGGTAAGGGCTGAAAATGAAGCATAATAAAAACTACAATTTCACTCAGTTGTTCTACAGGAATGAACAACATCATCCACTCCTACTTTCCACTGCTGCCTAGTAGGCCATTGTTACAGCTGCAGTATATAAGGTTGATCACTTGAAGGTAGAAAATTTTCCTTTCTATGGGCAAGTACGCAAAATACTCAGGTAAGTTTGGACAATAAATAAACTGACCTGAATACTTCAGGAAAATTAAAAAAAAAAAAGTGTTGGAAAGAGAGGATCTTCAATTCATAAAGGGAAGATGGATTTTTTTTATTAAGCGAATAACAGAAATCTGAGACTTTCTGTTCCAGCTCTGTCACAGGCCCTTTTGTGACCCTGACCTGTGGTCTGAATGCATTTCTCTTGAAGTCAACATGAGTTTTATAACTGTCTTTACAAGAATCAGCATGATTTAAGAAATTTCAGCAGCACTTGTTGACCTCATATCCATCATGGAACAGCACGATGCAGACACACACCACTGAAGCTGTGCTCGTGGCATTCAGCTGGTGCAGCCTGGCCCCTTCCCTTGCAGAGATCCCAGCGGGGGATGAAAATAGCGCTACCCAGTGCCATGCTGTGCCCGTGCTAGTAATCTCTCCCTCTCAGCCTATCCACACAAGAGACATCTTGACATTATAACAAAGAGACTAAATGAAAGACAGACACTTGACAACTGGACCTGGCAGCTAGCCATTCCACAGGAGTCAGTGCAATAAACGACGGTGCAAACTCACGCATAATCTAAATCATCATTGCAGAAGTTTATCTCATTTTCTTTCCTTCTATAGGAATTGCCCTTTGTTCCTGTGAGTGTGGGAACACCAAAATCACCAATATTTTACCTAACTGACTGAATTTAGATTACTACACACTTGACCTGATTGATGTTAGAACTGAACAGCTGTTTGAACTCACTGTTGCCTGATTTAGCTTTATTTTAGAAGGGATACCTTCCAAATAAAAAAAATACTGTAAGTTGAAGGAGAACATTTTTAGTTTAAGTCTAGTGCAGCCTAGAACAAAGGTTTGAGCCCTGTCTCCATGATTTTCACCACTGTCCAATCTGCCAGCCTGCAATGTCCTCCTGCTGGGGGCCCAGCACTGGATGCTGTCCACCTCCTCCTTCACCTCCGTCCTGCCCCACACCAGCTTCATCTACCACAGCGACATTGTCCAGTTCGTGCAGGCTGGAGGCCAGGGTGGACACTTCCATGAGAGCCAGGATGGGAAGATGAATATGAGCTGAAGGAGGAGATTGAGCACAAGTTCGACACGTGGCAGGAGCCCCACCTGGTCAGGCAGGTGAAACTTCTGCCAGCACCGCTGGATGGGCTGAGGGAGAAGAGGGGGGGCGGTGGTACAGGAAGATGAAGGAAGTTTTGGGGCTGACAGAGATCTGCAATCAGGACAACAGGATGAGCTCTGGGGAGATCGAGAAGGATGCCTACCAGGAGCAGGGTCAGCCTGGGCAAGGCCAGCAGCGGTCGCATGTGCCAGACTCGGGTCACTGAGGCCACCAAGGCCCAGACCAGCAAAACCCTGCAGAGGACCCTGCAGAAGCAGTGTCATCTACAGGGGCAAATCCATAATTTGGGAGCACAGCTCAGGTACAGCCTCAAGCATGGCCTTCAGCCACCTGCAGGGGTTCAAGATCATGAACCCGCAGGTGGCTGAGAAGTGGCTGAGGCCAACCAGAAATATTTCTCCAACATGGCTGAGTTCTTCAATGTCAAGGGGGACAAAAGTGGGGTTCCCACTCCATGGAGCCCCCTAGAACCCCCAAATTCCACCCCCAAACTCCTGGGGACCCCCCAAAATGTCTCCTGTGTCACCCCCCCTTCCTTTTCCATCAGAATTTGGGTTTTGGGGAAGTTTTTGGGGGGTCCTCAAGGTGAAGGAGGACAAAAACAAGGTCCCCACCCCTCGACCCCACTGGGGCCCCTAAGTCCCACCCTGAAACCCCCTAATTCCCAAGGATCCCCCCCTAATATTACCTCCCTGAACTTTTTTATAAATATTGGAATTTGTGGTTGAAGCATCTTAGGCAAGTTTTGGGGAGATTGGGGGGGGGGATCAGAGGGTCCTGGAGGGAGTATGGATTTTGGGGGGTTCTGAATAGATTCTGGGAGGCCTGAAAAAAAAAAAATCAATAGGCACCAAAATGATCCTAGAGTTTGCATAAAATTTGTGCCAGAAGACATACTATACAGCATAGGGACCTCTACATTCAAGTAAGATGCCCAGCAAATCTGAAAAATATATTGCCCAATGCATCAAATGCAGCTGAATATTCATTAGACAATATCAGTGGGTATTTATCTACTTAATTTATTCTGCTCGAATGACACTCCTGGCTTCAATGGCATTTACATGATTGTATGATAATAAAGACCTGGGTCATGAAAGCTTTACTGGAAACTAAAACACTGACTAAAAATATATCATGTTTATGAATGTTTTCCAGGACTTCATACTTGCTCCTGCTCCAGCGATAATGTTATTTTCTGTTTTGCAGGCCAAATGCTAGGAAGCCTTTTCCCCAGCTTGTTTTTAATAATACTTTTTGTATGAGAGCTGAGTTCATGACCCTCTTGGCTGGTAGGAAGGGGCTGTCCTGTCAACAGTCCTTCACTTCCCTCTTTGCCAGAGTGATGTGTGTGAGAGCATGCTCCACTCCCCTCCTGCCTGGGAACCAGAGCAGGGACAAGAAATGGGGCCCAGTCACCTCTCTGTGCTCCTCCTGCCTCTTTCCTTCCCTCTCAAGAGACCCTGAGACACTGTCTTCTCACACTTCGGCTGGGAGGAAGGAAAGGGTAGAGCTTTAGCAGCAGATAAAGACACAGGGGACTTAAAACATGGGAAGTGCTGGTTCCAAGGTCTCTCTGACTAATAGGGCTGCCTGGCCCTTTCATGGGAAGGCAAAATGTCCCATTAGACCACAGCTGTGACACTGACAGCAGAAGGCAGGCCTTCTCCTTGCCTATATTCTCATGAAGAAAACCCTCCCCTTCGTCCCCTCTGAAAACTTACTCATGGCAACCACGGGCACAGTGGCACTTGAATCCTGTGAATTACTCTGTTGCTCTCCATGAAAGACATGCCCTTGGTGACTGAGAGAAAATATGACAAGAAATGGCTTTTTCAGTTAGGAATTTTTCCCGACCTCCCCATACAGCAGCAAGTGTCACAGACAGGGAGCCATTTGTAGCTGTCACACCTGTGTCCTGCCATTATTGCAACATTAAACTTGAATTATGGAGCTGCAAAAAGGTGGTGAGGTTTTGCATGAAGAAGCATGAACATAATCTTACACTGCCATACATTTACACACTTCCCAAGACTCCAGGAAAACACTGAAATGTAACTTGTTTGTTTCTTTGTTTTACAGTCCTGAATTGCTTTGTGCCAAATAGCAAAGCTACTAGGAAATCTTTTCTGAGAAATTTTCAAAAGCTTTCTAAAAAAACAGCGTTTGCCAGTTGTAGAGGGTATGTCTAAAAAAGCAGAAAGAGTCTCAGCAAAATGAGGACTTGAAATAAATCTACAGTCCTTCAAGAAGCTTAATAGGAAAAAAAATCATTTTCTGTCCAAGGAAAAACAGCTTTTAAAGAGGCCTTTTTTGGTTTGGTTTGGTTTGGTTTGGTTTGGTTTGGTTTGGTTTGGTTTGGTTTGGTTTGGTTTGGTTTGGGTTGGGCTTTTTCCCTACTTTTTGCAGTATTTTGTTAAGGAATCTGGAAATAATCTTTTCAACAAAAAATAATTTTAATTTATGGATTTGATACTGTGATTTGAGATATCTTGTATTTCATGAACACATTTTGCTTTCATCAGATACAGACATTTGTCATAGAACACTTACCATTTAATAAAAAAATAATTTCAAGGAAAGATTTGGTTCTGACTGTTTCCAAGCTTAAATTCCCCTCTGGAATTTTGACTGCCGTTTGAAAATATTTACCATACTTCTACTTACGTACAGCCACAAAAATTTCTAATAAGAAATACTTTCTAAGAATTCAGCAAAAATGCATTCTCCAGGTAGAAAATCTATCACAACTTTAAGGTATTATACATTAATGTATTATAGCCTGACTTTACAATTTATCTATCAGATTTTTTCAAGAGAAACTCACAGCTAAATAAACTATTCTTCAGAGAATGGAATTCATCTGGCTAGGCAATGGATTAGTGATAGCAGATAATTGATCTGGCTAAGCAATGGATTACAGATAATGATATTCACAATATTCAAAAACAATCCACAACAAAATAAAACACTGATATTTTAATGATAGGTAGTTAACACCCAGATCAAAGCTAATCAAATTTATTTTTACAAATTAGTTATCTGAAAATTTTAGTAATAAATTATCTGTAGATATGCTGTGATATTTTTGTAGTGTTTAATGACTACATTTTAGCCAGGGGTTTATTCACAAACTGGTGAACAAGAGCTCATTATTTATGACTGCCCCTGTGAATCACACAGGACAATTTCTGTTCCAGAACTGGGCGACCGGCACTCTGAGATTTTCCAAATCATATCAAAGTAGGAAAATGGGATTCTTCTTTTTTACAAACTATGTTTAGTGAACATTACAGCAGCAAAATAGAAAAGGCTTTTAAAAGATTATCCTGAGAGGACATTTCTGTACAAATATTTCTATAACAAGTTACTTAGTTTTCCTGATACTCCTGTTTTCATATATACTCATAAATAAAATCTCACACCCCAGAGTTGTGCAGGCACACAAATAAGATGCTGGAATGCAATAAGCTTTTTTGACAAGAATATTTACAAACGTTATTTGGTGACAGTTAGCCCCAGCTGAGCCTTACACACCTGAGCTGGCACACACACACCAAGGAAGTGCATCAAAACCATTTTAGAGGCAATTACAGCAGGAGTGAGGAGTGAGGAGAAAGGTGTGTATCATATACATACAGGGGAAAAAAAAAACCAACCAAAAAAACAACCAAAAAAAAAACCAAGAAACACTGCAAAACCACTTCAAGATGACTTTCATATTCTCTGGAAAGAAGATTCTCTCTCCAGACTGCAAGTTCAACATTTTGAAGTTCCAAGGTGGTGGAAACTTAGGCCTGCAGGGAAATTCCTGGCACAATCTTCCCATGGCAGGGAATTGTTTTTCTGACAAGAAGCAAGAAGTGATGAAAGATGTTCTTAGGCCATGAATTAGTTTTGGTTTCCTCACTACTGTCAGATACTGAAATTAAAATAAAATGCTACCAAGGTCTAAGAAAAAGGAAGATGCAAAGATTTTCTGTACTAAAACTAGATATAGGAATTACATTTGTGTTTAACTCTTGTTTATCATATGCTTTTGTATGCCTAAACTAGCATCTACTTGTGCAAACCCATGGAATCATAGAATCATTAGAGCTAGAAAAGATCTTTAAAATCATTGAGTCCACCATTAACCTGGCCTTTTCAAGTCCACCTCCAAGCAAAGTGTCTAAGCACCACCGTAGTACTAACATGTAGAAAATACCCTCTCTAGACAGCTGAAGAAAACCGCTATTTTAAGTCTGAAGACCTTTGCAGAGGTTGCAGCTCCATGTCAAAAATCCTTGTCTCCAAACCCTCTTCTCCAAACTATTCAAACTTTATCTGAACCTATGTGAAAAGACAGCAAGACATTAGCTGGGATTCCAACAACATACAGATGACTTCAAGGAATATCTCCTTTACATCACTGACTAACATGATCTCCCAGCACTCATGACTAGACAAAGCCAGCAGCTGTTTGGGCCATGGAGAAGACAGGAGAGAATGAAAGTCCACAAGGAATTTCCTTCCTTTATGACTCTAGGATCACTGGATCATCACAGGGTAATGGAAAAATTCAGGCTGGAAGGGACTGCAGGGGGTCTCTAACCCAGGTCAAAGCTGAGTCACTGATCTCGACAGACCATAAATCACCTCACAGCTGGTACCATTTTGAGACCCTTATGTACTACTGTCCCTAAGAAACTGCCTGGTAGATTCTACTCCATCCTATCAGACTCTGACCCTATCAGTCTGACCATGGTGACCCATGATTTTGTGGACACCTGAACAGGTCAGATACATCTGAGGATTTCAGTGAGTGCCAAAAGCAATATTCTACTTCCTTCAAAACTCCCCACAGGTCTATTACCCTGCATTCTCTTTGTTTAAGGCAGAAGAGAGACACCAGCTACCCCAGAGCCTTCCTTCTTCTCCATGCCTAGGGTTTTGTATAAAGGCAGTTTTGTACTGCGGTGATGAGACTATTTATAAATGAAGGGATGTAGCACAGTTAGGTGCCAGTTCTGCATGTAGATTAGAAGAATTATTGTCTTCTGAGACAAAACCAAGGCACTATCCCTCACAGAATTCTTTATGCAAGTAATCATATCCAGCCATGTATACTCAAGCAAAACATAGGACAAAGGAAGAGAAAGCCAAATGAAATCACAAAACCGTACACTGATCATCCTGTGTCACTTGCTGACAGAAGAATAAATAAGAAACTGGAAAATGTCATTAGCTCAGCTTGCAATATTGAAGAGGAGTTCATATAAAAAAAGAACATGGGAACATGCATAACACAACACCATCATTTTTACATTTTATTTGAAGAACAAAATCATACCTGACAATTTACCTGGCCTGTTGTCACTCTTTTCCTGCATCTTCAATGTCTTCTGAATTACGGACTGTATTTTCAACAGAAAATTGTATTTATCTTTCTCTCTTTGAAATCCTGTCACTGCTTTAAGACTGAGAACTACTGGAAAATGTCAGCACGCTCACTTAGAAAAGGTTGATGGTCTTCCATCTCAGGTGAGAACACCAAATAGGACATTCATGGATTTCAACTAGCATTAGCAATTTTGCTTTTGTTTTCTAGTTAAGTATAGTTTTTGCTGCTTCCTCTGCTCTCTGAAAGAAACGGATATTTTTCTCTAGTGAACTAAATACCGTCTGGCTGTCTCTGATATTTTTATCCTTTTTGGAGAGACTTTCCCACTTGATAAAAACTTCACATAAATTTAAAGTGGGAGTTTATAGATAGCATCATCAATATGTAAGCCCCAAAATACAGTGTGGAAATCGGGAGCAGGAAGACAGGAACACAAGGGTAAAAGGGGTGGGGTTTTTCTTCTGTTTTTTTTAAATATATAGCAACCCTTTTAGGACACCCCAACAGCTGACAGAGGACCCCACAGATCTCATCTATAAAGGATCTCTGTCTTACATTTTTTATGTAGGAGGCGAATGATCTATCAGGTTATGCATACTCTCAATTTCTAGACAGAGTTGATCGGGGTCATATAAGAGAAAAATAACACTAACTTGCAGTGCTAGCTTATGATTTAGGACAAGGGGAGTGATTTTTTTTCTCCATTGCAAACTTGACTGTACGATCTTCAGTAAGTTGCCTCACCTTCCTGCGCTACCATTTCTCATCTGTAAAGTCAGGACAATAGCATTTTCCAGGTATACTGTGAGGAAAAAATACATTAAAGACTGGGAGATTGCCCTGGTAGTACAGTGGTTGGAACACAAAGGAGCCAAAATAGAGTTTTGCTATTGAAGGTTGTCATTAAAATACTGAGTAGTGCTCCTTATTAGACCTGGCTGGAACACTTCCCATCAAATACATACCGATTTCATCATTTGGCTTTCATCAGAGCCAAAAGCTTTTTTAAAAATCTCAGTTTTGACAATGTTTTTGAAGGAAAGGTTTCTTTGATGAGGGCTGGACACCTCAGTTATTTCCAGAGACACGGGTCATGCTTTTCAAAGCATCTAAGAGGTTTATCTTTGACCCTATGAAGAAGAAAAGGTTGAAACCTAAAAGACTACTATGCTACACAATCGCCATTGTCCAGCTGGTCCTGCCACTCCTGACTCAGAACACAATGGGGAGAAGAACTCCTGTGCAAAGCAAAGAAAGTGCCTCTTCCAAAAAGGCCATGGAAATGAAACTGTTGGGCAGGGTTTTCAGCAACTGCCAGCTAATCCATTCAGAGTCAGCCAAAGTGCTTGGTCTGACCTACCAACTTTGGCATAAGTATGAGCTGCAGCCTGATTATTCAAACCATAATTATTTAAACCTACATTTGTAGGCCCATGCAGTTGCCTTCCATCTACATTTTTCTATTTTTTTTTCTCCAATCCCACATCAAGGATATACAATTCCATTTACACAACATGGGGCATTTGATCCAGGGGAAGTTTTGCAACTTTATTTTTCAATTCCTGTATGTATACTTGAAGAGGTGTCCCTCATGCCCAGCAACTCAACAGTTCAAGTGATGCCATTGCCACTGCAAAATTTAGTTCAAGCAATGCCATTACCTCAGCAAATTTTTCCTTTTTTTTTAAGGAACTAGCACTAATTTAAGTGTAACCTGATTTAAAGCACATCTATACTGGTACCAGCTGCATGAGGGAGCATATTGATGGATGTGTTATTTTCATTGTCTAGCCTAATGTACAACAGGCATTACTGTAGAATATTAAAAAAAAAAAAAATTAAAAAGAAAATTTTAAAAATCCCCTGAAAAACATCTCATGACCTTCCTTCCCCCTACAAATGCCTTCAGGTTTCTATCTAGCTGCCTCCTGCTTGGACTGAGACAGGCAAAAACCCTTCTGTGCATGAGCGGGGGAAGGAGCGCGAGTGCAGGACTGAAGGGTTCAGGCTCCACCTAGTGGGAACAGCCTCCCTTCCGTTGTAAAAGCCACTCCTGGGTGGGCAGACTGTGCTCCCACACACGGCTGAGGGCTGGCAAGCACCCCCAGAAAGGACAGCTGGAAGCACAGATCCCTGTTTAGAAGCTGTGTTCCTCCCGGGCAGACCCGATGGCACAGCTCCTGCACTCAGCATCCCGGTGATGCTCAGCATCCTGTGCTTTTCCTGCATCCCGTGCTTTTCCTGCATCCCAGCTGATGAGCTGCTCCCTCACCATATTGGGCCAGTGGGCTAGAGATAAAGGGCACAATTTGATCCAAGCTGTTTACTGGGATCTGCACATTCCCCAAAAGACCAAAAATTACTCTCTACTTGCAAAGCATTTCAGGGCAGAGTGATGCTTCATAAGCAAATGTGGACTTTCCTTCTAATGTTTAATCTCTGTCTCCTTTCTCCCTGAGGCAGCAACTCAAAGAAAATGACCCTCAAAGGGTATGATTTTCTGCTTCACACAAAGCTTGTTATCCTGGGGCTGCTTTTTCTGTTTCCTCTCTTCTATTCTGTTTCTCCCCTCCCCTCTCCAGAACAAAAAAGATCATACATCTCATCAGGATCTGTCTTCACGGGAAACTCTTTTTTTTCCTTCTTTTGACAACTTTCTTTTCATAAGGAGAAAAAGTGTATTTCTTTTTTTTCAATATAATTGTATTCTGCTTTGAGTACTTTGATATAGTAACAACTGTCATGAAGTAGATATGCTGCTTGCTGTTTTATGAAAAAGACATTTAATCTGAAGTACTAATCATTTAGTCTCTTGACTTTTCCCATCTGTTACAAGCTTCTTATTTTTGGTGGGAGGGGGTTAATTCTGGACATTTATTTTGTGGGCAAAGTTTCAGATTAATTATCTTTAGTGGAAAAAAATCTGTGCCTAGCATGTTAAAAATAGCCCTTCCTGAATTCTTTTTTCTTTTTAAGGATTTTTAAAGTCCTTCATTTTCGCCTCTGTAGAAAGTAATTTTTTGTAATTATGATCTAAGGATAGAAGAGACTCAAAGATTCAGGGAGATTTTACATCTTTTATTAGACTGAAATAGATAGAAAGAAGAGCCAAGGCTTCACACACATGCACCTAACACCTGAAGGATGCCCTGCAGACCCCAGAGCAAGTCTTTTTTGCAGTGAAAATAATATAGATACCCTTTAACTCCCGTTGTATTTCTTCAAACAACTGACAGCGTTGCAAGGAATGCCATCACAGATTTTGTGTCTTTCCAGCTAAGAGTAAACAAGAATAAGAAATCAAAATCTGAACACTGGAGATCTGTTTTTCATAGACCATTGAGTTAGACTCCATTTTAAAAATTTAAGTTATGCAGTGAAATTTTTAAAAAGCAGGTTTCATACCCACATTCTGACAAAATTAAAGATCATGTCTGACATTGCAGAGGTGTAACAGTTCAGCTGAGTATGTGGATAGCTTCTCTGCTATCTCCCTGCATTGGTCACATCACTTATCTGTGCCCCTCTCTGGCTCTCTTGAAACCAGAAATAAATTCCCTCAGCTTTCAGCTTAATAAAGGTTTATGTACTAATCCAGCAGAAGAGATCTAAAAAGGCAGGCAGCTCTAGGAGATGTTTGGGCTTGGATACAAGGCTGTGCTATAGATGCTTGGACACAAACAGCTTTTTACCTGCATGGACAGCACAGGAGAGATGCTCTGACCCTGCAGAAGAGGGGCACAGGACCAGACAACCCAATTGCTGGCATGCAGGCATATATGAACCAACAGCAATGACAATGTATGCTGCTGACAGTCTCACAAAGCACTCCAAGAGGTTTGCTGTTTTCTCTCCTTGTCTTTGCAAGATTTGAGTTATGCTTTCTGTGTTGTTTTGTTAGTGGCACTACTTACTGTGTTTGCTGCTGCTTGGCTACTTGCATGCTGTGCCTGTTTTTGCTAAGTAATGGGGAGCTTCTTGCTTCTATGAAACCTGCTGCCTTAAGTAGCCTGTATTTCATCCCCCTCCATGCTCAAACAAAAAAAGCTTGAGCTGCTACTCTAAGGATTTTGAGACCTTTAAGGTTTCATTTTCTCTCTACTCTGCTATTGTATCCCATCACATTCATCTCCTGCCAAAGAGGAGCAGGATCAGGGCCCATTGTAAGCTAGGAGAAAATAGAATTTCCAATGTAAGTTGCACCTCTGCAGGGTAAAGGGGACTAGAAAGATGAATTTTGCATTGAGAGAAAGCAAGCAGTATAAGGTAGAATTGTACCCACCAAAGGAAAGCTTTGCTCAGAGAGCTGGTAGGTCTTGTGAGGCACAGCTTGCCCAGGAATCGGAAAACCAGTCCTTCTATACTAGCTCACAGAATCTGAAGAAAGCAGTAAGAAAGAGAAGCCATCCAGAAGAGATGGGATTTCTCTATCCTGCGGGCAGATAATGAGTTTGCTTCATGGGATCATCACAAGTTGTCTCTGTCACTCCTTCCTCCTCAGGGCAAGGACTCCTCTCCTTCTTCCCCTTCTCCAGTGTGTGACCTTACCACAGGAGACAGTCCTCCATAAACTTGACCAACAGGAGTCTTTCCCAGGGGCTGCAGTTCTTCATTAACTGCTCCAGTGTGGGTCCCTCCCATGCAGTCACATGGCACTCCTTCAGGAGCAGACTGCTCCAGTGTGGGTCCCCTGTGGGGTCACAAGTCCGGCCAGCAAACCTTCTGCAGTGTGGACTTCTCTTTCCAATGGGTCGTAGATTCTGCCAGAATCCAGGACAGGCTTCCCAGAGGGTCACAGCCTCCTTTGGCCATCCACCTATTTCAGTGTGGCATTCTCAGTCTGGTTGACATCTGCCCCACTGAGGATCTCCATGGCCTTCATCAGGGGCTGCAGTGGAATCTCAGCTCTGGCACCAGAAGCACTTCCTCCTTATCCTTCTTCACTGCATACCTTGATGTCTGCAGAGCTGTTTCTCACACTGTTCACACTTTTCTCTCGTGTTACAGGTTGTTGTGCAGGTTTTCTGCCCTCCCCCTTCTTAACTCTATTATTCCAGAGACACTTCTACCGTTGCTGATCAACTTGGCCTTGGCCACCAGCAGGTTCATCTTGGAGCCAGCTGGCATTGGCTCTGCTGGACATAGAGGCAGCTTCTGGCACTTTCCCACAGAAGCTACCCCTGTAGCTCCCCCACTACCAAAACCTTGCCAAGTGAACACAAGACAAGTAAATATAATAATATTCTCTTTCAGGTATTGTTTTTGTTTATGTTTTGAAAGTATTGCAGACTTTCTGTGCTATTTTTATTCTTTTTCTCATTAAAAGAACACATGGAAAAAATGTCATCAGCTGTTTCAAACACATAAAGTTCCACACCTGCATAAATGTCTGGAAGACCTAAGGAACAGCCTGTGGGTGGTTTTGTTCTGTGTGTTGGTTTGAATCTCCTAATAAAATAAATTTTCAGCAAATATAAAGGTAGATGCGGAACATTATGACTGAACCTGTGCATACAGATGTTGCAGCCGAGGTATATTAAATAAGCTATACCACCTGATGAATGGCTTGTGCATGTACAGGCAGGAACCAGGTGAGTTAATGAAAAACTGCTATAATTAGGTGACCTTTTTCATGGTGCATGAAATATTGAAATTTTGTTTGAATAGGTAAAGTTAAAAAGAGGTATTTCTGTCGATTCCTAAAATAGATATTCTTTTATATATGACACTCCATATTGAAAGAAGCAAAGCTATTTCACAAAGACATAGTTCCCCAAATGTTGTCAGTGGGTACTTCTGATTTTTAAGGCCATTGCCACTTATATAAATAATTCTGATTTTTTTTAAAATATTTTTTAATAAATCAGTGAGAACCTTAAAATATTAGGGGTTTTTTTTCTTATTTTTATCCAATTACCAGAGGTCTTCATATGGATAAAAATCAAGTCAGTAGGGTGTGGGAAGTGCAAGAGGACTGAGCTCACCCAGGCTCCTGGCTTCCAGTCCCCCAGCCTTCTTTTCTCTGTCTCCTCACAGTAACCCTGCTTCTGGTTTTCTGGTGTCCCACACAAATTACCTGAAGACTTATTCCCAGGGCACCAATCTTCTAAATGGTATGGGCTCATGAACTGTCCATGTGAAAATAGTGGTGGTTCCCCCTGGGTTTCCAGTATCCCAGCCTGCAGGCTCTTCTATGTAACATTTTGCAGCAGAACGGAAGTTTCCATTACATCATGCATGGAACAACTTTAATATTGATCTAACGTTTTCTACAAGGAAATAGTGTAATACTGCTTTATAAAAATGACTTTCAAATGCTAAATGTCAGCATTTTTAAGAAATGTGAGAACAGCTGTACCTGGTCAGAGACAAGGTCAGTCTAATTTAGCATTCTGTCTCCAAGAGTACCCAATTCCCTAAGTGCTTTGTAAAAAGTGTAAGAGGAGGGCAAGCATAGTGAGATGCTCACTGAGGTTACTCTCCTAGCCTTCAGTAATCTGCAACTCAGGAGCTTTTGGCATCAGGCTTAATGAAAAATACCAGGAAAGCAATAACATGTCAAAGTAAAGCATGCACAAGCCTATTGCTTTATATATTCGCATATATAAATTGAAAACACATATAAGTCTCTCAGTCAGATCCTAAGACCCTTCAAGCAGAAATTTCTTTCAAACTTTTTTTCAGTCTTTTTAAGAGATACACCTCTTACTAGCCAGCCCAAAGACACCCCTCTTCATTTTCCTCTCCAGTCCTCATCACCATTAAAATTAAATATTGAGTGGCCCAAGATAAGTGGTTAAACAGCAAGGAGAAGCAACAGAAAATAAAACTTCGCTGGTAATATTCTGGGAATTTAGACTCAAAGCACCTGTGTGTTAGAAGGGGCCAGTGTATCCATCGGATCTTGTGCCAAAATTGTTAAAAATTACTGCTCAAGGTTAGGCATCTAGAGCTAGGTGCATAAAAGAATTGGTGCACTATAACAGCCATTGGTACTTTGCCATCAGAAGCCTCAGCCATAAGGCTGGGCAATTCTATACAATTCATGGCACCGGAGACAACCATTCAGGAATCAGATTTATAGGAAAAAGAAGAAATGTAAAGCTTTATGCTTCAGATTGTCATCCTCAAAAACCCTTACCCAGCTGCAATCTAAATTTGGATATCCTCAGAACCTATTCCTAACTTCATTTTTTACCTTAATGTAATTCAGGTCCCTGGAGTAGTTCTGAATTTGTGTGTTGTGCATTGCCAAGTGTGCCTGGTTTTGATACTTGTGGTTGTCTGGGGACTTCTGCCTAAGCACCTATAAAAATGAAGAGAAAAGGCACCTTCCTGTGAGAGCTCTTATAAACAATGAGTTTGGAGGTGGTCTCACCTCTGAAAAATGTAGCTTCGTGTAGATCAGGCTCCAAAAGGAAAGTACTCATCTGGACAGGACCTCTGATCCAGATACTGCCCTGAGCCTGTTTCTCAGGGGAGTGTATCTGCAGGCAAGAGCCTTTTTCTAAAATTATTGGAAATGCTTCTGCCAGAATGCAGCTGTGCCTCTTTCCTTGAACCTGTACACCATGGACCCTCTCTCAAAAACAGTCACTGAAGTATTTCATTCAAATGAAATGAATTTTGCAGTGAATCAGAGATGGTAATTTCTTTTCACCCAAAAGCCTGGCAGGATGCTCTTGAGGAGAGGTGGCATATTTCAGCTCTTTGTCTTTTCTCACACTGAATGGATTTGAATTTATGTATAACATTCCCACTGCAGTGACCCAGGTACCAGGCAAAAAGATATTTTGGAAAAAAATCCCCTCCTTTGAAGTGTTCAACTTTGTATAAAGCACTTCAATGGCTATTGAAGCCCAGTTTGCTACCACAGCTGGCATTAGTTATTTCATTTTTTCAGGATGTCCTTTGGTAGCAGTGCCAGTCTGTGTAGGCTAAAGTCTGTTTACAACCATTTACAGGTAAAGTTGGTCCTCCCTGTGTGTGTCTTTTACATTCATTTCATATACTTTTATTCTTTTGCCTAGCACTGAAATAGAAGAAGCACACTGGGAAAAGTGTGATTGAGGTTTGCCTAAGAGTTTGGATTGTTTCTTCCATTCTGTCAGCATAGCTTCAAAACAGAAAATATTTCCACTACAAGATTTGCATGAAACAATATCAACAGCAGCAAGAAAAGATAACGCTTGAGTAAAAGCCTAGCTTATTCTTTTACTAATCTGTTTCTTGATACAAGTAAATCCCTGAAAGGGATCTTCTTTTTTCTATTCCATGGCTTATGATTTATGAGATTGAAAAATGCATCTTCTTTTAGTGTTGCAAGATCTTTTGAAATCCATAGATAGGTATTGCTATGGTAGCATGACATACTATTAATATGCCACAGTCCAGAGTGAAGTCTATGAACATATTTTTAATGTAAAAGGTGTAACTGGAGGAAAATTAGACAATAAGCTTGAACTGAGATGGCAATCTTAGTATTAAGCACTATTATAAAATAAACACTATTTGCATATAAATATAAACAAAATTACTAACTGTATTGTCATAAAGCAAAAGTATTTATTGCTAGCAGCAAAAATATAAATAGTTCTTGAGGTTGCAAAATAATTACATTTGAAAACACATTTTCCCCAAAGAGGGAATTTTACAAATGTCAACACCAAAGCCAAACTATGTTTGCATTATTATTCTAATATGCCTTTCTGTTCTGTTTTGTCTCTTTCTTTTTCATTTACTGTTTTTTTAATAATTCCTTACCTGATCACTCTTCTTCCCGTTTGTGCTTTGTCCTCACAGCCTTTTGTTATCCCTCCATTACTCCTTGTAATAGTGCCTAGTCTCCTTGCATTTTCTTTGGTTTTGCCATTTTGTTCTTCCATGATGTCCCTTTCAGACATGGAAGATTTGGCTCTTCAGTTTCTCCTCAAACACTGGAGGAAACTAAAACACTGTCTCTAAACTACCACCAATATCACACTGCCACATCAGAGAAAGCTGGGATGATTTGGAGGTGAAGATGCTTAAAGATATCCTTTTGATCTACTGATTCAGGCATGACCCAAGGAGTGGGACAGCTTCCGTCCTTCTGCCTGCCACTTCCCCCACTCCCCACGGGTGATGATTTGCCTCTCACTTCTTTTATGGAATGTTCAGACAGTCCAGAACAGATTTTCAGTGCCTATTTTTCAAGTTCCTGCTTCCTTGAATAGCAGGTAGGCTGTTATTTAGGGAGTTCATCGGGAAAGTTGAGGAGTTGGACTGGACAACCTTTAAAGGCCTCCTCCAACCCAAACTATTTTATGGTTCTGTGATTCTAAATGAGACACTTTCAGCAAGAGTCAACTAGTCTATGTACTGGTTGAGCTCCATTTGCCACAGTATTCGTGGCCAGCAGAATGACGAGATTTTAAATTAACACTTAATATTTGCCACCTTTAGATATTTAGATCCAGACTGCAGCAAGGAACCTTTTGCTCATATAGCATTTAGCACTTAGTTAACAGTGGTATTTGATATATATTTTTATCATACTATTAGGTAACACATGCCTAAGGGTATACCTATATATTCTTGTTACATTTCTTTCGAGATATTAGTTGTTAAATACAGCTTGAAATGGTGATACCAGTACTGACACTGACTTCCCTAAAAGTTATCACAGACAGTCTGGCAATTTTCAGGTCAACCATAGAAGCAGCACATGCCATTCAGCATCCTAGGTTTTCATGAAAGGATGCAGCAAAAAGCTTCCTCTGACTTCCATGTGCACACACATGCCCAGAGATGCACAAACTCACAAGTTTTATCAACGTTACCTAGATTTATTCCCTTAAGAGGCCTCATAACTTACACATATTGCAGTGCCACACACCACAATATATCATAAGTCTGTTTATGGATCCACTCTTTTCGTTTAGAGCACTTACATGGAAGACACAGACTCTAGATCAATTGTTTCTTTCACTTAAATTAATCTCTTCCTATCTTGAGAATCCTTAAATTGATGTTGTTTTTTCCTCAGGTTAATAATTAAAGGGAAAATAGTGTAATTACTTGGTCATAAGACCTGGTATTAACTAGTCACATTTGTTATGAAAATACAGGGAACATGTTGACCACATTAGACAAGAGACTCACACAAAAGTGGAGTTGATATTCATGTAGTAAATTGCAGATCCATGTGATAAATTACATTTATCATGCACCTTTGACTGACTCACTTGTGTTCTGCCTACTAATCTATCTCTGTCAAGATTCATTCCAACACTCTTAACCTCTGAGCAGTTCTCAAGTGTCTGCTATTTTTTAACATTCTGTCACAAAAAAAAAAAATTTAAAAAAAGTCTTTTGTTCACCAAAAAATGCACAAATTCCTCTCAAATTACATTGTGTTGAGGAGGAAGATGGGGAATACTCAGTTCTGAAGCAAACAGATGTTTGAGGTTCTCATTGTTCTCATTATTCTCAAGAATGCAGAAGAAGCATGTTCCTTTCAAGGGAAAATAACTGGTAAAGAGCTCTTTCCATCTGAACTGGCAAACGTTTGTAGCTTAGATATGGTGGCATATACTAGACATAAAGAGTGGAACACGGTGATTTATAGACAAGTTGCTTAAGATCGTTTAGAGGTTCAGAACTGTAGCAGTAATCATTCTGAGGCCAGTGTAGTTGCCTCCTATTAGCAAGTTAATTTAGCTTTAATATAGAAGGAAGTGCAATAACAGTATCAATTTAAAAAATCATAAAACCTCCTGAACCATTTCTGAAATAATTTTTATGTTAAATTTGTAACATAGCTTAACTGCATATGTGTTATAAAGTTTTTATTGGCACTCATTAAGGATGATCTCTGTGATAAACTCTGGAATAAACCACAACTCATACATACTGTACCGGAGTCCAGACTCACACCACTTGGCTAAAAATAACTTGATTTTATTTAGAGAACAGGGACCTAAAAATATTTTCACCAGCTAAGAAACTACCTCCAAAATACGTAGGCATCTTCACTTTTTTTACTTTGCTTTTATTTATTTTACTTTATTTTCTAAAAATATTTTAATATGTATATGATCGAGAAAGAGATAAAAGGGACACATATTAATGAAAGTATTCAGACTTTGCACTATCTATCTAAGTGCACACTTGCAAAAGGGACTTTGATGAATGGACTGCCAATTGATTTTATTCTTGTATGTTTTAGCAAAATCCCATTCTAGCAGAGTTTGCATTATTTATTAAATTAATTTGTTGAAGAATCTGTAATTTCACAGTCATTTACAATTGTGCACATATTAGCTGATTTATTCACAGACATGGAGAGACACACACACTTCTTCACAGCACCCAAATACAAGTATCCAGCATAGAAAATTTTAAACTTAATGACTTAATTTTGCTACTCCTACAACCAACTAAAAACAGAGTTTTCCAGTTGGTAAAATTTCAATTATAAGTCACTGACACTTGAGCTGCCTGTATTATAGCATATATTTTTTTTGAGAGCAAAATTACCTAGTACTGTGATTAAGGTTCAAATGGCAATAAAAAATAATTAATCTTAAATTAATCAAGAATCAAATTAGAATTATCCAATGGACAGTTTTTGCAAGAGTAATCATGTGAAAAAGCTATTTCCAAGAAATATTTTACTTCACAGAATGCTCAGTTCACAAAGAATGTTCAGATATTTGTGTTGGCTGGTTAAGTGTATCAAGTAATATTATGTTGCTCTTGGACTGCATGATTTTTTTTTTTTTAGTTAATCAGCAGACTACATAAAGGAACTCAAAAATGCAGAATCCAGAACAAAATCCAATACCAGCTTCAAAAATATATTTGATTATTAGACAGTAAATTTGCTTATCTGGAGTTTTTCACACTAGTCCTCATTTGATGAATATTTGCAGAAAGCAAACTCAGCCATTATATCAACATGCTTGAAGTAAATTTATTTTAAAATCTGAATGAAGATATGTAATGTTTGCCTAGAGCTAAAAGAAATAGGGTTATGAACACATCATAAATACTATGCAAAGCTTTGATTTCTGTTGCTGACACATATTGTCAAAGTTCGTGCTATCAAGCAAGACAGAAAACAAAACTGTAGGATCATCTCTTATCTAAAAGTTCAGAACAGAGTTAGAAGTTATAAATTTTGAAGTGATTCCCACACAAGCATACCTATGTTTTGGGGATTATTTGAGTGTCATCAAATACAATGCTGAAGCAAAATTATTTTTCTGCATTTTTTCTACATTGATAAAGTTTTCCTTCTTCTAATAAAATTCATGTTGCAAAACAGGCAATATGGTCTTCCATGTATACATCTAAAGATGGATATGCTATGTAGTCATACACATGCACGGGATACTTTTCTTCAAAACTTTCTCAGTTAACAAGAGTTCTGTCCCATACATATATTACATAGCTATAAACCAATACACTTGTTCCCTAAGGAAACAGGAAAACATTTATTTATTTTCTTTTTAAGGAGCTTCCAATTTTGGATTTTTTTTTAATGGGCTATTCTAGTATTTTCTTTTGAAATAAAGAAAAGAGGAAAATATTGTGGAAAACAATTATCGTTATTTTTAAGACTCTTTTTAAAGCTCAACCAGTGCATAACAACTGAAAGCTAAAGGGAAAAACTGCTAGTCTCTCTCAAATATTATCTGAATACATGTTATCATTCTGTTTAACTGCAAAACATCAGATTTTCCCACGTACTGTGGAAGCACCATCAAAATGTATCTTGGTTAAAATTCTCAAGATCAGAGTGGAATCACATCCTTCAGGGTGTTTTTTGTCAGGAAAGACATAAAAAATGTTGGGATCCTTTTCTAAGCAAGGCACTTTTGCCCTTTGTGAGTGGCAGACCTTTGAGAAGGGAAACTGCTAGATTGTTCTTTAACCGAAGCAAAGGTTCAATTTAGCTGTTTTCTTATTGCCAAGAGAGAAACTTAAGTGTATCAGCTTTCATGTTTTGTAGGAAATGAAAAAGCATAGAGCTGGATTACTTGCTTTTTATTTTTTCAGGTCTGGGGTCAACCATGAACAGCTTTTGGGTCAATCTCCCTGCATTACAGTCTCTGTCCATCCAGAGTTTTCCCTCCATCTATGTAAGGCTGGTGGTAGTACTTTGCGCTGCCTTCTTAAAGGTTGATGAGGTGATGTATCAAGTTGGCAGGCTTTTGTAGTGCTGGCAAACCACAGACATAAGATAGGCAAAAAAATCTCGGTCCCAACTGGCATATGCAGCATTAACACCAGGAGTAATTTGTTTTCAGCATTTTTTGCATTGGTAAGAGTCAAGAGAGAAAAAGAGCTATGTTTAGTTGAGTGGAAGATAACAAACATGCAGTGCCACATTCCCTCTGTGTGCTCTTTGTTATCAGCAGGACTAGCGGCATTATGTACTGTACAATGAAAGATAACCATAGAGTGAGAGATAGCTGGCTTTGTAGCTCTATTGATTAAACAGGACAGCAGGCTAATCAGAAAAAATGTTACAAGCATGGGAGTCGAGCCACTTGGAAAGTGTGAAAGATGATGGCTGCACTTGAATTGCTAATTTTTTAATAAGATGGTATGGCAGAAAACTGTTTCCTAGATTATTTATTTTTTATTAAGAAAACCTCAAACCTATGCACAGAGAGGTATTACTCCATTGCCAGTTTGCAAAGATAGTAACAGTACATGTATCTGAGACAGCCACAAGACAATTTACAATACAGCTTTGAAGACTTCATACATAAAATTCACTGGTCCAGAGTTTTGTTACATACAAGTATTTACATGGGGGTAACCTGTCAAACAAATGGGTATACCAACTACCTAAATACTTTAGGAAAGCTTTTGCATATAGAAGTACTTAAAGACTTCAGAAACCAGTCATGTCAAAAATGCAACAAACAAAACCCGCAACCAAAAAAAACCAAAACAAAACACAAAAAAAAAATACAACCCACAACCTCAAAACCTCATTAAGGCCTTTGAGACTATTTTGTGACTTTTTATTTGTTTATTGCTTTGCTCAGCTCTAAGCATTTAGACTAATATTTTTCACAGCATGTATCTGTGTCAAGATGAATTTGTTTGGAGGTAACACATTTGTGTAATTTGTCTTCCAAGCTCTTGCTCAGTCTGGGGCTAAGAAAGGACAGATCCAGACTGGAATACTATGGATGGCATGTGTAGGTGTATGGCCCCAGAAATTCAGGGCATCTCTGCAGTGGCAGCCTAGAATGATGAGGATTCAGAGGTAATGTAAAGTCATTATTTTCCCTCTTGACTTTTGGCTCTGAGGTCTGTGCTACATCTCCTAGAGGCACAATATAGAGTCTCACCTGACGTGCTCTGCATTGGAGTGCAGGATTTCACTGGAAAAGCCTCTTTCCGTGCTACTAATATCTCTGTTCTAATTTTATCAGATTGCTCATGTTCCTTTGGGGCTTCATTCATGATCCCCGCTGGTGGGGTGTAATCTACTGTATCTCTGATCCATCTCTCCCTGCTAGGAGCTTCCTCTGCTACCTGCTGTCTTGCAACATAGCAATTTACGGTTGACAATGTTACTGCCGGTAGTTGGACATGATGACTCAGTGTAGCAATTTTGGCTCTCTCTTGCCAATATATGTTGCCAAGGATTCACAGGCACTTCTTCCAGAGCTCATATTTGTCCCAGAATCATGGGGAGGGGGAAAGTCACAGGAGGCACGGCACATGCATTTCTGTGTTGGTGAATGTGTCAGTCCTAGCTCTCTGGGACGACATATTTCAGATGCATATTGGAAGTTAAATACATAGCTTTAACCTTTCTTTATCCTTTCCCATACAGAATGATGCCATTTAGAACTGATAGAGCAATTTATACTACACCTTCGACAAATTGAATTTAATAAACAGTAACAGCTTAGTACGGTTTTAACAAATCTGCTCATTCCTCCATGAGTTCACTCCTCCACTCCCGCCTTTGCCAGGTTCCTGGAGCCTACAGCAGCCCCTTGGCAATATTCAGCATTTAGACTGCAAATTGTCCTTTGTCTTTAAGGAACAAAAATACTCCCGGGCAGATTCTGGGTTTACCCTGAACTGGGAAGTGAGTCATGATAAAGTAAAGGTCACATAGATGATTTGCAGCTTGATCCTGCAGCCACTTAAGTCAGTGCCTAACCCTTGTTCCTCTAAGAGGAGGAAGGATTGAGCCCAAAGTTTTGTTATGCAGTTGAAGTTATAGTGCTGTGTGCCTTTTTTGTTTCTTTACATAGAAGCAACCTCAAGACCTTTGTCAAAAATTCTTCTAATTTTGTAGAGCAAGTAATATGAAAAAGTTTTTAGCTGAGGCTTGGATCTTTCAGTAAGTTGTTTTAGTAGAGATCAGTTTGATTTTAGAGATCAGTTTGGTTGTCATGCATTTTAAATTGAAAGTATCAGAACCTGTTTTTTCTCCAATTATCCCCTCCTGTCAATTCAATATTTAATTAATATATTAGCCACTTCATCTGCTTTTTCAGAACTCACTGATTCAAAAATATTTTTAAGGTATTTATCAAAGAAGCTAATTATACAGGTTGATTCATTAAGATACTAGCAACACCTGTGTTTAAATTATTTGGTGTTCAAATAGATTTTGTTCCATGAGGGGCAACCCCATGACACAATCACGGTATGCCTTAGTCCCATTAACCAGTCAGTGCCCACTGAACCTCCTCCCCGTGAATACAGGTGTGGTGAAAGAGACTTCATTTGCAATATGAACTCAAAGCTGCTAGTCATTCTAGTCTGAGTACACACGACAAGAAACATCTTTACTCAAGAGTCAGAGGTTTACTTCACCATGTGCCTGCCTATGCATTCCTTCTTTCATTAGGCATAACACCAGAGTATCCCAGAGATTTTACAAACTGCATTATGCAGTGTTTTTACCAGTTGACCAACAATACTAACCGCAGGTTTTGCTAGGTACATGTATGTTCATAGCTACTGAAATCCCTTCCAGAGCATAAGAGTAATAAAAATAACCTTACAAAAAAGTCTTCATGCAGTTATTTCAAATTGCTCCCTTTTCGCCCCTATTATAATTTCTTGAAGACTTTGCTTCAGTCATGGGCATTTTCTGTCATGGATTTACATGATTTTGCACCTATCATTGAGCCCCAGGTCCCACTGTCAGCCAGAAAGCAAGTGACCAACCTGAAATCAATTGGCCCATACCCAAATTTAATTAAACTTCTCTCCTCAACTCTAGAGGAAACTGATTTCCCTCATTATTGCCTATGTGGATAATACATAAAATTAATTCGCCTTCACTAAGTTATCACTGCATTGAGCAGACAACACAGATATAATGTTATTAAAATAATGAAATAGGTTCATCAGCAGTTAACGTTAATGTTTTGTGTCATTGCAATCTCCTGTGCAGTTTAGGACAGAATTATTCAGCTTTACAGCTGCAAGATGCAGAAGGTCAGCTGCTCAAGGGTTTGCAAAGATTTTGTCATAAGGCACTATTTACACAGAGTTTTCTGTTTATGGAAAAGGGAGGCAAAAAATGGATTCCTCTTCCTCTCTGTGGGAGGTAAGAGGAAGACCTCTGCAGTAGCCCTGCAGGTCAGGAAGACTGTCCTGGTGTTGCCTTTGCTAGTAACAAGCCACAGGTTTTCAGTGAGTTTTCAAGGTCTCAAGGTTTGTCAGGACTAATTTGTCTGAACCTTTCTTTAACTGCAGTCAACTCTGTTTTAACAAAGCACATGTTAGCCATAAGAGTAGTGTGTCCAATGACCAGTACTAATAAGTACTATCAAGTAGTTATGCTGCAGTGAATTAGGTATTTATTACTCTGATACAGCAATGTACAGAACAGGAGAAGAAACCTGCTACAACAACAGGTGTCCTAAGAAGAGGAGATACAGGATGTGATGTAGAAGAGCAGGCAGGGAAAAGAGATGAGAAACTGGCCAACACCAGAGACCGTAAGAGAGTACATAGCTCACCATGACACTGTTAAAGAAATGCAGATATGGAGTTGGACAAAATGAGGTTTAGGTTTATCAATGACTAAGAATTTAACGTCCATAGAATGGAACATAAATTCAGATACAATGTCCAGCTGCAGACCAAGAAAAAGCAAGATACAATAGCATGTTGAAAACTTATAAAATGGCCTCTAGTTAATCTGAATAAATAAATAAATATATAAAAAAAGGAGAGAGAAAGCAGAAGCTGTTGATATCAGTACCATAGTTGTCCCAGAACAGGATTCAAGATGCTAGTGGCTTCTACTCTGATATACACACCCCGGCTGTTGTCACAGGACACAGACTGCCTGAAAGCACCTGGAAAAATATCTGGACTGTATCTGGATAGATCTAAGTCGTTAGATGATTCTGGTAGGCAGTCTAAAATAAAGGATCACAGATAATAATCAAAGCTGAACTGTTAAATCTACATCCTTGTAACATGTTTCAGGGAGAGGCTAGAAAGCCATAGCAACCTAGGTAATGGCAGCTAATTTAGTCTAAAACAGAGAGAAAGTCAAAAGTGTTTGGCCTGCAGCTACATGATCGACAAATCTATTCACAGCTGATGCTGACCACATACCCTAGAAAGCAATAAATATTTGAGACAGTAGTGCCATGGAGGGAACACATCCTCAAATGCCCAGTGCTGTGCAGAAATTTGAGCCCAAGTTAGCATGATTATTTGTGGAAGCCAGGCCACCTGTAAAAGCTTGGACACAGTCACCAGCTGTAGTGAGTGTCCGGCATCCTCAAGTCCGTGGTGCAGGCTGAGACTGGACCAAAGCAGCAGGGGTCTTGTTGGTGTGAATGTGACTGCCGTGTGTGTGCATGGTAAAATAGCAATCTTGGAATAGAAACCAATAGCCACTTGCTATGCCCACCCCACTCAGTAAATAAATTTTACATTTTATGTTAGTGAGTGGTGTGGTTCAAGTCTTGAGGCCGCTAAGGACGCTTCCTATGATCATTCACAAAGCCCCTTCACAGCAGGTGGCTCCTGTGACCCAAGGGGTCCCTGCTTGGCT
This sequence comes from Leptocoma aspasia, assembly GCA_013399835.1. NCBI lineage: Eukaryota > Metazoa > Chordata > Aves > Passeriformes > Nectariniidae > Leptocoma > Leptocoma aspasia. Next base: position 396,413 of record VXAX01005608.1, on the reverse strand, counting down.
CCCCACACACCCCACTTACACACAGTCAGACCAGGTTCCCTTGCCAGTTCAAACCCAGGACAGCATTTTAAAGAAAGTTACAATTCTTATGGGATTTGAGCAAGATTTTGTAATCTCACAGAATGGGTTTTTTTCTGATGTCAGTAATATGAGTCCTTTTACCTATTCACAGAGTGATGTGATCAGCTGTGCTGATGCTCTCAGGCCTCTCTTGCATATAAATGGCAGATAAATAAATTTATCTGCAAACATCCTTGTGAAGTAACAGCAAGAGAACTCAACAGTCAAACTTAAGGGCTGAGATCAGCACATAAATTAGTTTCTCAGACTTCTTACTTCGACATTTTAACCTGAAGAGTTAAAGGTGATTATAACAGTCTAGACAAGGCTGGGAGATGTGAATCCACTTTGATCACCTTAATAAAGAGGAAAAAAAAGGCTTAATATGCTGATCAGCTGGAAACACAAGAAGTAATTTCTCATAGGTATGATCAGATGCCTTTTGGATATCTGATTGTGAGAGCTGGAAGATACCCTTCCATTCCTTGGTCTTCAGGCCATCTTGGACAATTCAGAACAGATGTTACCAATCACAACAAAGCCAATCCAAAACAGATTTCCTCCTTCTGTGAAAGGGATATCTGCTGTTTTCCTTTCTGTCTTGCCTTACTGGTGTTGTAAGCTGTTTATGAGGGTACTTCTATCATTTCTGCTTTAGGTGCCTAAGTTAGGTTAATAGAAAAGGGTAAATGCTTCCAGAGTACAATCCATGGCATAAGTCATAGCATATAAAACATCATGGTGTTTCCTGGTGATTTGAAAAGCTATATCCTAGTCCTGAGATGTAAAATTATTCTCTATATATTAGAAGCAGGCTGCAAGTATGGTTTTTACATCTGGAATGTGGAGCATGGATGCCACCTACTACTTCTTAAATTACTGAACTGAGTAAATTAAGGTGAATGCTAAATTTATGTTAAGGTAGATATTTTCATAACTGGACAGACAGAATGAGTTGAACAATTACTTGTGGATGTTAATCATAGCCAAACTCCAGCAGGTATTTATGTAATACCTGCCTGAATTTCGTCTGTACTTTCAATTAAATTTTATCTTCACCTCCTCCTGTTAAAACACTACTGTGTAATATTGCTGTCCCAGAAGGAGTCACTATTCTTTCAAGGGAAGCTGTATTTCAACAGCAAACCCAGCAATCTTTGTAGAGTCTCTGAGAAGTTCTTAGTATTCTTCTGGGTACATGCTTCTATAAAAATGCAAAGTATAAGAGTATGCAATGCTATCACTCTGCTATTCATAAAAAGGAAAAAGAAAGTAGGTCAGTATGTGAAGAACACAGGACATTGGGAATGTTCCCAAATACAGCTTCTGCTTAATCCAAATGAGGCCACACTAAGTAAGACCACAACAGAGGTGCTCTTTTTTGTCTTTAAGGATGCCAGACAGCATCAACTAAGAGGTGCAGGGCACCAAAACTTTTATTTCGATTTGTGTACCAGGTGGAAATATAAATGGATTTCCCAATAATCTGACTGACTCTAAGGTGTTAGAATGGTTCCAGAGAAAATCTGTGTTAGTATGGATATGGACATCTCTTCTTAAGATATCTGTAGGCACATGCATATACCATAATGCATATAAAGCTTCTGATGGATTCTTGGGTTTGTTAGTTTTGATTTTTTTTTAAGCTGGCTATAATAGTAATAATGACCTCAGTGCTCGGCATTTCCTGGGGACTAATGACCAGCTGGGATTAATGACCTGAAATGTAGCCACAGGCCATCAACTCATCCCAGACAGCCATTAATCCTATGGAACTACCAGTGCCTCTACTGTTATTGCTTAATTTAGTCTCCCTAATTTCAACATAGCTTTAAGAACCTTGCTGCAGCCATTGAGCAGCTCTGTATTTTATTAGCCCTGCATTTCTACTGCTGAGCACAGGTTGTTTTCCTAGCTGCTGATCAACTCTAAATACTGAATAGACTTTATTAAAACTTGGTTATCAAGCTGCTGAGCATCTCCAGACATCTAAATATTTTATGTGTGTTTGCTTTGAGTGGCCCTGAGCAATTAATACATTGTTTCATTAGGAGGGTTTTTTACTAACCACTAAGTGACTCTAAACACCTAATATATTTCACGAGAAGTTTGTATTCCAGCCATTGAGCAGCTTTAAACACTAAATTGGCGTCATACATTTAAAAAAGAAATCACTCAGTGTTATACATTTCTCACAAGTAATTTCCTGTCTCTACCCTTCTAAACATCATTCTTTTCTTTTATGGGGTTTTTTTTCAGCTGATATGTTCCCATTTAGCTTGCTGGACCTCCAGCACTGTTCATTGAAAAGCTTGGAGCATCACTGGAATTGGCTTTGCTTCATTTCCATCATCTACTACAAAGAAAAGATGACCCACAGGAGGCAACACGGACCTTAGTTTCCTCTCAGCAACAAATTAAGGGATTAGAAAATATTTGTGTTGTTCTGACCAAGGCAATAACTCAGACTTCAGCCTTAAAAATAACCCTTGGTGTATCCCTGCATATACAGCCACCAGCAGCATGACAATCAAAATGGCATTGATTCAATAGGTGCTCTTAATCATGGTTACAGGTCTCCAGCCCGGAGCTATCAACACCAAGATTGGCCAACATCTGCTCTCAGGCATTTCAGCACACAGACCTCCACACCGCTGTATGGAGTCTGTGTGCCAAGGCTTTGGAAGCGGGGGGCCTGCAGGGGTGGCTTCTGGGAGAAGCTGCCAGAAGAGCAGTCTCCAGGTTCAACAGAGCCAAAGCCAGGCGGCTCCAAGACGGACATGCCACTGGTCAAGGCTGGGCCAATCAGCAGTGGTGGTAATGCCTCTGGGGTAATAAATTTAAGAAGGAGGAAAAGTTAATGCGCAGGAGCAAATTGCAGCCAGAGGAGAGAGTGATAATATGTGAGAGGAACAACTCTGCAGACACCAAGGTCGGTGCGGAAGGAGGGGGAGGAGGTGTTCCAGGTACTGGAGCTGCGATTCCCTGCAGGCCCCGGTGCAGACCATGGTGAAGCAGCTGTGCCCCTGCAGCCCATGCAGATCCACAGCGAAGCAGATTTCCACCTGCAGCCCATAGAGGATCCTACTCCAGAGCGGGTGGTTGGTCAGAGGCCGTGACCCCATGGGAAGCCTGTGCTGGATCAGGCTCCTGCCAGGACATGCAGACACTTGGGACAAAGAGCCCACACTGGAGCAGGTTTGCTGATAGAACTTGTGACCCTACAGGGGTTCCACACTGGAGCAGCCTGTTCCCATAGGACTGCACCCTGTGGGAAAGACTCACCTTGGAGAAGTTGGTGAAGGACTGTCTCCTGTGGGAGGGATCCCACACTGGAGCAGGGGAAGAGCCTGAGGAGACCTCCGCCTGCGGCAGAGGGGGTGGCAGAGACAAGGTGTGATGAACTGACTGTAGCTCTCATTCCTCATCTCCCCATTCTGCTGGCAGAGCAATCAGGAGTGAAGCTGAGCCTGGGAAAAGGGAGGTGTAGGGGAAAATGCTTGTGAGATTTCGTTTTATTTCTCATTGCCTTACTGTGATTTGATTGGTAATAAATTAAATTCATTTTCCTCAAGTCATGTCTGTTTTACCCATGACAGTAAATGCAGAGTGATGTCTCCCTGTCCTTATCTTGACCCACGAGCCTTTCATTCTATTTTCTCTCCCATGTCCAGCTGAGGAGGAGAGTGATGGAGCAGCATTTGTGGGCAGGTTTTCAGGAAAAATTACTAAGAAAAATTTTAAAATATCGTTAAGGGGTAGATGAAAAAAAAATATATGAAAATATTTCCATCTTTCTAAAATAATTTAAAAATTTGTCCTAAGACAATATAGGCATGGATTCAGAAGACTGGAACATTAATGTAACCAAATAAACACCTCTTTTTGCAATTATTATCTCACAGGTAATGTTTTTAGAGCTCAGCCTGATTGCACATACCATCTGTCTTCTAACATAACACAGAAGTATTCTCTCTAATCATATCAGTTGGATTAACTGAATTCAATATATAGGTTATATCATTACCTTAGAAATTATCCTATTTGATAGTCATGGTAAAGAACTGTATCCAGGACAAATTCAGAGATATTTTACCAGGATGCACCAGGAGTGTTTTGATTTGTCTAAGTCTCCTCAGGCACTCCTGGTATTCAGCAGTTCTGCATTGATTCTGCAGCAAGAATGGCAAGGCAATTCTTACATTCAAATTATATCCAGTGCAATATACTTCAAAACTTTGCAATAAGATCTTGCCTTATAATATTTGGATTGCTAGTTATGCACCAGCTTCAGCTGCAATATCTGTCTTTGTGCTGATACACCAGGGCATGAGTTAAGGAATGAGCTACTATGTGAGAAATGAGCGGAGATTATTACCTGGATAACTCCAGTGCTTCCAGTCCTGTGCATAAAAAAAATTGACTTTGGGTGCTCTGGTTTGGCATAATTGTAACTCAGATCACATGTGGAGCTGAGTTTGTGTATCTGTGTGGAGGACTGCATAGAAGAACACACTTGAATTTTACTTTTAAGCCTCCAATCACTCTTACTTTCCCAAAGTTCTGTCAAAATTACCTGGTTCCCAGGAATCAGCTCTGGGACTGTAGACCGTTACCTCTGGACCAAATCCATTTTGCGCTATTCCTCATGGGAGGTTTGTGTTTGGTTGGTTTTTTTTTTAACTTCCAGACACTGAAAACCAATATACTTCAAAGCTGAATCACAATTTTTATTTGGCATACATATTTTATTTTGCATACACATGTGGTTTTCATGCAGTTAATATTTTAAGTTTAGAAAGCCTAAAATAAACACAACAAAAATCAAAATCCAAGTTAAGACCTTTAAAAATAAAGGGTATAATGGAAATGTAAACTGACCCTTAATTCTGTAAATACAGAAGCATAACTGTGTTGACTTTGGGTTAGGTTCAGTTCAGAGAGGATGAATGCAATATTTATTTCAGCATGAACTGCAAGCACTGGAGTTACTCCCAGTTATAAGTGAAGTCAGTCAGTCCTATGATAATCAAAATCATAATTGAAGTATATATTGTCATGAGAGCAATATATTATTCTTGTATTAAAGAGGGAAATACATTATTCTTGTATTGAAAAGGAAGTCTGCCTCTTTTCTCTTACTGTGATTAATGCTCCAAATTTTTATGTATTTAGCTCTTCCAGTGTTATAATTCTTGGACCTTTATAACAAAAATATGTCTGCTGCAACAAATTAAAATTTAAAAAAGAACATGAAATTTTACATTCAAAAAGAGAATTGCACTGTTTAAGTTATTTTTTCAGCACTGTCTGATCAAGTATCTTTTACTAATACAGTCTTAAGTGTTGGTTTTTAGTGGAGGCTTCTATATATTGTTCTGAAGTAGGTCAAAAATTCCTTTGTATGTATGCATCCTAACAAACCAACAATAAAAATTTGCACGGTGATCCAGTTTCTGGGGAAAGCCATACGTTTCACAAGTTCCTTGTCTGTGGTGGCGTTATGTGAACTTAAAAGTACAACAGTTGCACTGACAAAATATTAAATAGCAGAGATTTGCCTGTCTTCTCTGGTAATTAAATTTCATAGGACTGCACATGAAAAAAAAATATACCTCATTTGGCACAACCCAGCAAATCAAAGGCAAACTTCTCATCAAAAACACTTATTGTTTTAAAAACAGTCATTTCTTCTAAAAGCAGGCTAAAAAACATTCTCTATCAGTACACTGGCACATCTCTGTGTGATGTCATTTTTAATATTTATTATCTAATAAAGACCAGTTTTTTATTTGTGAACTCTTAAGAAAAAGCTCATGATCAGAAAACTCAGATTTAAGTTCTGATTTTGATCCAGTTAGTAAATACAACAAAGATTTTCCCACTGATTTTCAGCAAGTTGCTGTACGGCAAACAGTTCTGTTGTATCTAATTGACATGGTCTTAAAGGATATGAAATAGACTGTTTGTGAATATCACCTGAAGTTAAATCAGAGATTTCAAACAACCTTTTTTTTCCCTATGATATTGTTCCTTCTACAAAGACATGTTTAACAGACAAGATCTGTCTTTTCACTTTCTCCATTCATCAGTATATTTCTCAAAGCTTTTGTCAGTCTTGGTTTTTTTCCTTTTTCCATTATATAGTTCTCATTTACTTTAGCTCTTTTCTCTTGTTATCTTAAAATTTTTCCATCTAAAAGATCAAATTACACAGTGTCTGCTTCTTAAGACTTTCTAAGATAGCAGTGGCCTCAGTCACAATCCATTTCTTAAAATCCTAGATTAACTTTTTGCAAATATGTTGCCTCTGAAACATATCTTCCTGTTGGGTTCTGCACAGGCTGCTCTTTGTTCAAATTGGATACATGTAAGTCTTGTTTTAGGTCACAAATGGAAATTACACCCATATTGTCTTCACATTTTCCCAATGCTAAATATAACAGCATTGCTCCACAGTATATTATGACTATTGACATATCTGTTGGAAATGTCCCAGAGTGGAAGACAGTTGGAAAGAAGACAACCTTGCAACCAGAAGCAGCCCATGTAGAAGACACAGGTGGTCTCTTGTTTCACAGGGTAGTGCCAACCCTTAGTTTTGGCATGAATCTGCATAAAATCTTAGAATTACTCCTCTTTAAGGAAATGTTTGATGGCTTTTTAACACCTCTCTGCCAGACACATCCCGGGGTACTGAAGGCACTCCTAAGACACTGAGGTACTCCCTGTACTCTAGTTAACTTCATTTTTAACTAGAGGTGATATGTCTGTTTTCATGCCCTCTGTTTCACAGTTGTTGCTATGCCTAGGTACAACCAATCTTTTTTCACTTCTTCAATGGTTCAAGAAACACTTGGGAAATACTTGGATGAAAATCCAGACTTGTTTATGAAAAATGTTTCCAAGAAAACCATGGCTCCTTTGCACCTCCTTCTCTGGAAAATTGTTTATTCCTTTAGAGTACCAATGTGGCAGGTAGTGACCAGTGTGTAGCCTAAAATGCCCAGTCTTGTCAAGGAGGGTGTTACAGGTACACCCTTGGAGTACCTTGGAGATAGAAGCAGTAACAAGGTAAAACATGCTGAGTTAGAGTGTGGCTTTGAAAACTGCTAAAGCACCATTAGTTTCTGAGCGCGGGAAACTCTCAGAAATGTGCAAGCAATTAAGAGTACAACCTGATAATCCCTTTGGTGTTTGGTGTGCTGTTTGTAATTTGACCATCGTTGTCTAAAATCTACTCTGCCATAGTAAAAATTACTGATCCAAATTCAGAAGCAAAGAAAGCCACCAAATTTTCTTCCTCTGTAGAAACAGCAGGTCAGCATTGCACTCCTTTTAATTCATTGAACCTAAGGTTGTCAATTCATGTACTAAATAGAAAGGCTGCCTGATGTCTTAACTTGAGCTTGACCACCAGACCACTTAAACTAGGTCTCTTAAACTGGGAATCACACATAGGTGACCCTTCTCCTACCATTCCCAAGGTTTTCAACCATGTTGCAAGCTGAACTCAGTACATTTGTAATAAACAGGTCTCCCCTCATTTTTATTACGTAATTTCTAATTCACAGGTTAAATGTCAGAGTACCGTGTCACTAGCTATCATCAAATTCTTTTAAATTGAAGAACAATTCTTCTTCCTTGTTGAAATGTTCGCATAATAAAAATGATCAAGATAAGACTCCATGGATTTTTTCCCAGAAATGTTTTAGATTGTAATAAATCCTGTGATTTCCAATACTCTGCAGGTTCACAACCTGTTTCTCTTTTCCACACCTCCATTTAACAAGTCTTCTTTGTGGGGATTTAGAATCATCTCTTACAGCACACTCCATAAAACTTTCCATGAGAATCAAATGCTAGAAAAGGAATTTGGAGAAACTGTCAGGAATATGGTTGGCACATAGAGAACTAGAATTTTTATGCCTGTTCTTTAAGATACTTTTTCTAATTTAAGACCAGCTTATTTTTATGGGCATGAGTCCTAGCTGGAAAATTAGCCAGCATTCAGTCCATGGAAAACTTTCTTTTTGAAGAAAGCTACAGAGTGATCAGTAAGCACAGCAGTGAGATCAGCTCAGTCGGTTGGAGCATGATGCTAATAACCCCAGGTTTGAGGGTTTGATACCCACATGGTCCATTCACTTAAGAGCTGGACTCAATGATCCTTGGAGGTTCCTTCCACTTCAGAATATTCTGTGATTTCTTTCTGTGATTTATTTCATCCTTCCCCCTATTGAAGCACTGCCCTTCTACAGCTCCTGCTTCTTAGCTCATGCCAGAGGCTGTGCAGACAGCACCACTGCTAACCAACACTACAAATTTCTGCACTCAGCTCTTGCCTTATACCAGTTTTTAGCAGAATAGAAAACAACTATAATTTGAGATAGGGGCTTTAAGTAGGACATCTGGTGTGACTTGCATCTGGAAGGAACAACAGTTCAGCCAAAAAAAAGTTAAAGCTCTTGTGATATAATTAAACACATCTGTGAGAAGAGATGTATTGAGTAATATGAAAGGTTCAATAATATTGGGCTAGGAGGACTCTCAGGAAATGAGGCAGCTAGTCAAGACAGCCTTGAAGTCTGGAGAAGAAAGATCTGTATGTACAGAATGCAGATTTCTTATATATACTTCAATTGAATCATAGAAATGAATGTATGTGCCAAACAAAGTTAAATGGATCCTTTGAAGAGTCAATGTAAACATGCACAAACAATAGCCATCAGAAAAAAAAAAATTTGCAGAAATTGAATTTAAAAAGTATGAAGACCAAGAAATTATATAAGAAAATATTGTGGTTTTCTGGTATGCAAGTTTCTGTATAAGAACTTGTATGAGATCCTTTGGAATATTATTGAGTGGCAGTCAATATTAAAGTGCTGACCTTACCTTTCCTGTAATAATTTTAAGCTTTCTTGTCCTAGGTAATCCATCGAGGTTCCGCTACAAAGTCAGATTGTCAAAAAACAAAAATTCTGTTACAAGATGACCAGGATACAAAGGAAGATATCAGAGTGCATCAAGAGGAGAAATTACTCCTCTTAAAGCTGGAAAATTAATTTTCAGATACTGAGGATGGAAATAATTAAAGGAAAATATCCTGTGAAGAGGTACTGAAAAGGTTATGGCCTTTACATCATCACAAACATGTTCTGGCACAAATCCTTTCAAAATATATGTTTAATGTGTAACGGTGAGAGAGCAGCTGAACAAGATGATACAAACTAGAATGAGCAAATGTGCAAAGGGCTTCTATCATTGAAATCCCTTGATATTAAGAATGTTAAAGATCCTTCAATGCAGTTTTCTGGAGAACACCATGAACAATTAGTTCTGCCCCTCTGTAACAAATGGAAACTTTTAAACTTCTTCTGTAGCATTTAGGTTTATGTAACCAATCCAGTAGAACTGACTGAATCACCCTTTGTACTTTACTTTGTCATTATGCTTTACGAATACAACTGTAACAGAATCCCATGAGCATTTTGTTTGTTTGTTTTGTTTTAAATAGCAGGATCCTGGATTAAGCACATCTTCATGTTGAGAGAACAATTCAAAACAGAATATCTATGAAAGTCTGCAAAGTCACAGTTCACAGTTGTGGGGTGACAACCAGATTATATTTGTAACTTTTATTTGGTCTCTTATTGGACTCACATTTGTTTCTCACTACACTCTTTCTCATGAGAATTCAGACATCACAGTTTGATTTGTTCTCTGTTTGTGCAAAAGAAGGCAAAGTATGGCTGGGAATGATGCTGCAGCAGCACTGACTAGGATCTCTGAATGCTTTAATGTGACGCCCAGAAGAACTTGCTTCTGGGAACATCAGGCAAAGAAATAAAAAACATGAGTGATTAAAGCACATTTCCTCTTTAGAAAGTTATTGTATAAACATGGAAGTGCTTTATCCAACAGATGTGTAAACTTTGTGTCTTTTGAGCCATTATATCTGCTTATCTAAAGATTATTATTTATTTTATTCCCATGAAACAGAGCAATCTGGGGTATATATGCAAAGTTAGAAATAAGTTAATCTGGACTTGCATATGATTAAAATAATTTTTAACTGAGGGACAACCCTGAAATATTCAGTACATACACATACTACATCCTAAGCATGTAAGCAGTCCCAGGGAAATAATTGTGTAAGTATACATTAAACAGTGGCTAGGGAAACATTCAAACATCATAAAAGACATTACTGGTCTCTGTTGAAGCAGATAAAGTAATAGCTTTGGAATGCAGAACAGTTAAAACAACAGTCTAACATGAAAAACACTTATATTGCAATTAGAAAAGAGACAACTTCTTAACAAAATAAACTGAATAAATCTGAAGAGAAAGAAATAGGAAGACAATAAGTATAAAAATTTGCAATACCATCTTTTAGATTGCAAACACACTTGCAGGTGATCAAATTTCCAACAAGGCTATTTTTCTGTTCACTAACATCAGCATTTTTGACCTTCTCACTATTACATATATTGATGGACTGACTATTTTACATCCTCCTCACAAAGTAACAAAATTAGAAATGGAGGAGACTGAAAACAGCTAACACACCAAATTGAAAACATTGAATAGGTCAGTCACAGACTTTGCTGCAATCTTTTCTGGAATATATGCAGAGGCAGAGCAGTCCATGTTTCATTTCTGTACTAATCATTGTAAAAATTCTGTGAAATGTCAGTATGTGAACACATTCCCACAGCAAAATCAGTTCATGAAAAAAGGAAGGAAAAAATGCAATCCATATTTACAGAAAATATTTACAGTACACTTAAAATAGACTAATTCTTTAGCCCATCTATACAAAAAATGACAGGAATGGGCTATTAAAACCAAAAAAGACTGAAATTGGTAATTTTCTTGTGCACTTTCCAAAGAACTGTCAAAGCCTTCAGACAGACGACTCTTCTTATTGGGAATACTGAACCCTTGGCTACTCATCCTAATTAAAATGTAATTAGGTAAGTGTAATTAGGTAATAATATCACTCAAAACACTTAGCCTGTTTTCCACAATTGAATCCACATTTGGGCTCACCATGGCATAAAATTCTGAACTCAGATCTCCTGACACTAATTGCATCTTCACCCCAATTTAATCTGACTTGTAGGCAGAAGCCTAGAGCTGCTGGGAATATTTATGGTATGAACTATGAGAGAGATCTAGGAAGAACATCCATGATTCATGTGGTATACGTGCAACAAAGGTAATGTAAATATTGACTGCTACAACGAGTATCTACTTCATAGAAACATATCTGGTAATTTCAAGGGAAGATGAAATAACCCATTTAGTCCTTGAGGCTTCCTGTCACATAATTTTAGCCATCTGAAAGACAGATATGTCTTTTAAGGTAGTCTTTTTCACTGCCTCTGTAGTCAAAAAGAGGTAGGAGATCAAATAATCATTCATCTGACACAAGTGTAAAGTTTAAAACAAATGGAAGGAGCTGCTTTCTTCCTCAACCTGGACTACCAAGAAAAGCTGGCAAAAATGAATTTTGACTAGATGCTGAGCTTCTAAGATCAGTAAAGTGGCATGGAACCTGTCTCTGCTGCAGAAAATATCTCCAGCTACTACCTCACCATCAGCTTTTCATGTCTAAGGCAATAAATAGAAAACGCTGGACAGCCTAAATCAAACATCATGTGACATCTGTCTCCTCATCAGAGTTTCGGGTTCACTGAAGAGACCCTTAGAAGTCCATTTCAAAACAGTGGAACTACTCCACCCTTCCTAGGCCAGTCACATCACTGCCTGACCTTAGTTTCAGTCTGATATACCTGGAGCAAACCTCAGGGCTAAAGGAGCGTGTATGTGTGCATGCACACACAAACACATCACTGTCTCTTTGCAAACATCTGCAGTAAAAATGCCCAAGCCCTCAGGGCACGCCAAGTGGGCAGCTGTAGTTAACACTGGCACCATCCACAAACTGCTGCAGACAGAAGCTGCCACAAGCTCCATGGTCAAAAATTCTTTCAGGGCAACCTGCTACCTTCCCTGTTTTCTTAGTCTGTACAGCTATGAATGTTGTGCATGCCTAGAGAAAAGCACCTTAATGATAAACAGCCATTCCAGTTTAATATATGCAAAACTAGAGTGCTGGTGCCATTCAGACAGGTTACAAAGAGCTGCTTGGACAAATGAACTCATCTCCCAGCCAGAATAAATGCAGTCTCTTTTATATTGTGTCATTCAGCTTCTGTGAAGCCTTCAGAATTTATTAGTAGTTGCCAGTTATTAATGTGTGGTTGGCAGTGCAGGATCATGGTTTCCTTTTCCTAACTGCAAGTGCTTTTTCCTACCCTTTTATCACCTCACACACTCCAGCCTGCTTCAGTGGGACCATTCTGAGGTTTGGCACTTATTGCCAACATTTAAAAGGGATCAGCACCCATCTACCACAATTACATCATGATCTGCAATGATAAATGAACTCCCAAAGGAAAATGCATGTTAAAAAAAAAAAAAAGGCCACCCCAACAGGACCATCCTGCTTATCTTAGTAAAAGCATCTTGTTCAAGATGTTGTAAAATTTAAGTCAATTGCATAATGAGATATTAGAGGAGAGCAGACAAATGAAAACAGGGTTTTGTTTGTGATTCTGCTTTCATTTAAATAATGCTCAAAGGTCAAGAACTAGAATTGAAAATGGTTGGGTACCAAGGAAATATATCTTTGTACTTTTTGCCTTCTCCAGGATGTCAAACAACATATTCACCTTAGCTGGCCTTAGTTTTTATCATTCCTTGAAAATGCAATCATACACAAAAATACATGGATAGCAAGCATGCTGCTCACTAATTAAATCTAGAAATCATTAGAAATACTTGACATTAAAAGATTTAAATTAATTTTTTGAATCCTAATGAGTACATTTTTTAATTTAGTATTGTGTGTATTTCTCTTGAGGATCTACTGAGGATAGAGAGCATTAAAAAAATAATTGGCTTTAAACCCTGGTAGATTAATGTTTTGTCATGATTTGCACTGTCTGTTTTGTATTCAGCTCTAAAGTTGTTTTCCCGTCTCTGAATCATGTATTGATAATTCAAATGTAAGGTTCTAACTGTTATAATAATGAGAGCAATATAAGTTAATCACCACATTAATGTCTTTTTTTTTAATAATCACTTTATCACATGCCTGAACAATCTTTTGGTTAAAATTACAACATTACAACATTTTCAAGAAAAACAATATCCTAAAGCATATCCTGGAAGAATAGACAGACATATTCTTCTGTGACAAATGGAGAAGTGGATAAAAATTATGAAACTCTATTACACTTCATAGTATATTATTTTAATATTTTGTCTGAATGCTTTTTCTGAGATATATAAAAACATAAAATATTTATGCTTTTAAATATCTCAGAAAATCACCAACAAGCGGATTTTAAATTGCTATACATTTATCTTTCATTTAAGTAAGAAATAAATCATAAAAAATTATGGAAAATCTTTGACTAGGTAAAAAAAAAATATTCAATTTTTCCATCAGTCATACCTAAGAGCCTCTTAGGTCTTCCTCTTTGAAAAAATACATTAAAGGGGGTTAAAGGTTTCACAAATAAATTGGTTGGCAAGCAATATCAATGGTGCCCTAGATTGACCCCATCTATAATTGTTTGCATATCATTGCAGTAAAAGCAACAACTTGTTTAATCTCTGTGTGTTTATTTTGATCTATATATGGACCTTAAAGGTCAATGTGATTTACTCACATTTACTGTTGGTTATTAAAAATGCTGAATAAAGTGATGGAAAGGTGTTAGAAGGCATTTGCAATTACGAAAGAAAATGACAGTCTGCATGGAACTGCTTACTCACAGTTTTATCACAAGGGTGTTTGGGGCTTTTTCTACTCTATTTTCACAAAGCTTTATAACTCACAGCTTGAGAGAACTATATCAAAGCATTTTTTGCCTTCAGTATATGGGTGGCAGGACTAATCTTTCCTCCCTGGATCTTACATGATCATGACTATTATAAAATGATGGGAATAGAAAACACAAGGAGTATGATATTTTGCACTGTCCTGGTTTTGGATTTGGTTTGGGGTTTTTTCCTGGGAATTTAAATTACATTGTTAAAATTACTGGGCTCTTACCGAAACTGAGGAGGAATATCAGGGTACTCCCTAAACATCAACCCACAGAAGTAAAAAAAATTCTTATTCACTTCAAGAGATTTTGGTTTTCTCTGTACACTGAAAAGATTTCCGAGTCACAAAACCTAACGTTCAATCAGAGAGAAATTGCTCAGCCTTCAAGTTTAAAGTTGATTCTACTTTACTATTCTGTCTTACTCAGTATTTTATTCCACTAGGAATTTCTAAGTGAAATTAAAATAAGAGAAGAAATGAACAGTAGAAGAAAGAAGCCAGAACAGAAAGCATGAAGAAAAAAAAAAAGAATATGAAGACAGAAAAAGAAAGTCCCATTCAAACCTTTGAACTAACTATACCCAAATGGAGCATCTTGCTGAACCAGTTCCTCTGAGAGCAACAGATAAGGGGAAGGACTGATCTGAGAAAACATTTTTCCAGCTCCAAGTATTGACCAAATCCAATTGCTACATCACATTTGGAGATAAAATTTTTAAATTAAGAACTTGCAGCTTTTCAAGATAGATTAATGCCTGATTATGGCAAAGCAGTGCTTAGGGAACATGGTCAACATTTCTTGTCCTAAATCCAGAAGTTTCTCAAGAGCAGTGGAAATAGTCATTATTTTTAGAGATTAGACTGGATCATTCATGTAAGTAATACATAAGTGGTCACAAGTTTTCATCTGAATTGTGACAGAACTGAGAACTCTACAAAAACATAATTTTTTCAGAGCTTTTTTTCTGCCACAACTACCTAAACAAGGTCTTTCACTTGGGACTTTGTAATCCAGCATCAAAACCAGCTGATTTACTGAACCCAGTCAGAGTGGTTCCTGACAGAAAAATTGGGTGTAAAATCCCTGCTTTGCAGCTGCTCCACAAATATGATATTTTGCACACAGGATCTCAGGATCATACCCTGCAGCACTGACAGAAAGACCTGGAGCTATGCTGTCATCCTAAATCTTACATTTTATTTACAGCTGAGGATAGTCAGAGTAGTAGTTATTCTCTATCATTTCCTGACTAATCTCCTGCATACAAAAGCTCTGGTAAGCTCCTAAGAAAGTTCCTGCTGCCCACATCCTCACTAGAGCCCCAGGATAGCAAAACATTCAAGTTCAGCTTTAAGCAATACCAAGCGGTCTAAAATATACACTGAGGTACTCTGTAGAATGAGGACTTGAAGTTGGAGTTTTTCATGGAGTCAAGAGATTTCCTGCCCTCAATCCATGTTGTTGAATGCCCAGTACTGCAAATCAGCTTAGCTGATTCCATCACACAGTCAAGTTGTAATTTTTCTGTTTGTTACTTTACAGGGGGAGCTTGTCTAGCAAGTGTACTCAATCATCTCTCTTGATATATCTCCTGTTTCACTAAATACCGTGAGCTACCGAGCAGTCACTCTGGGAAGTTGTATCTCCCCAGGGTGCAACAGCATTGTAAAATGCCAGTTGCCATTTTTTATTTGTTCCTCTAAGGGACAAGCCCCTTTTGGCCACTAGTAAAGCTTTTGAAATTCCTTGAATCGCTGCAGCTCATTTAAACCATGTGCCCAGGCCAGAGAGTTACTACAGTCAGATGCAGCCCTCCTAGCTAGAGCACAAGCCTCACAGGGAGCCAAGTGAAAAATTCCTTGCTATCATCAGTGTAAGCAATTCCTGCCTTTCATCATTGTTTCCCCAGGGGGAAAAGCAGCCTGGACAATCTGATGGATGTTTAGGTACCACAGGGCTGATGCCAAGGAGCACACACAGGAGTTCTTTGCTGCAATCATAGACCTGGAGCAGAGAGCAGATGAGGAATGGAGCAAAAGCAGTGCCCTTTGCATGTCCCATTTCTGTACCCTCATGGTTCTTTCAGGCCACGTTATCAAATACACTTAGACATTTGCAAGTGGATTTTTAGCTAGAACTAGGATAACCACTGATTTATCTATAAACCTCTTGAACTGATTTGATTACTATCAGGACAACAATATACCTGAGAGCAATTATTCATTAAATTGCGTATTTGGTTTTGACTAAAACCAAGATTGTCACATCTGGTTTACTTTCTTACTTACCAAGTCAACAGGTAATAAATAGACCAAATTAATAATACAAAACTGCAAGTTATACCAAATCAGTTTCAACCAATTAATATTCATCTTTTTACTTCATGCACCTTCTAGAAGCTTGAACCCAAACTTTTCTTGGAAAACAAAAATAGCAAATATTTGAAAGCAGGCAATCATCTTTTAGTAAGTCATTCCTTATCCTACAAAAATACACTTGATATTGTTTTAAAAATAAATTAATTTAAGGGAACACATTAATTTTAAGGGAAATATTTAATCCAAATTATGTTCCTCTAGCAAAGCTTAATTTGATTTTTTTATATGTGTCTGGGTAATTAAATGCTTTCTTTGCTTTCAGAGTTGCCCCATTTTGAAATATTAGGTATATAATTGCTAAGTGTACTTTCCTATTTACAGAAAAATGCCACTAAATTTCTCCTGTCCATCTATAAGCTTTTGGCAAGGGTTGATACAACAATGGTATAAGGTCATTAATAGAAGGCAAGCAAAGGAGTAATTAATCAAACCACATAAGAAAATAATAAAAAAATTATACAAAAATGACAAGAATAGTCTAAACTCCTTGTGCTTTGGCACCACTGAAAACAGACCAGAGAAAAGGCTAAAAAGTTCATGAATGTGCTCCAATTAATCTGCATGCACACTGCAATGCTCTTTGGTTCATTTAAATCTGAAATTCCCTTCCCTGTTGATGTCAGCTAGTTAGCCAAGATGGTGCATTACTGTTATGATCACTGCAGCGCATATAATTTAGATTTATCTCTTTAGGGACTCAGCTCCACCCCCTGCTAGCTAATATGCTCACCATGTTTAATGATGCAAAAAATTTCCCTGAGTACAGGTTGTTTATCTTTATCAGGGCCTGCTTTCGGCTGGCTGTCAGTTATCAGCCAGAATATTTGTTCCTAAATGGTTTGTACTCATCCATATTCCAGGGCAATTCTGAGGCCTATATTATCACTGATGTTTGCAATAAAAGTGTTTCAGTTCTTCAGATACACCTTAGTAATACTGATTTATGAGTCTGGACTGGCTGTATTTCTGATGCGGTGATATGAACCCTGAAATATCTATAACTGTCATGGAAGTGAAATATCTATCCAAAATCTCAGAAACAAAACCCACTTGTAGGGGTCTTGAAGAAATATGAGGAATGAAAATATTTCTTTGAATACATTTTGAGGGGAATGAGTCAGAGGTGTGTTTTTTAAACTGAAGATCTGTAGAAAATAAAATAAAATTAAGAACAGACCAATGAAAAGAAGACAGATGAACATGTGAGCTAAAGGACCAGTAAGAAAGAGACAAGTCTGGACAGAGAGGTAGGGAGAATAAAATGAAAGAAACAAGAAAAGGAAGAACTTTGAGTGTACCAGGTGAGTGAACACTTTGAGCCTATAAGATTGAAAATGATAGTTGGAAAAGCAGAAAACTTAAGTTTTTCACTTGAAAGTACTTGCCTGCACAGCAACATGAACTAGCACCCAGCTTAAAAGTGAGACACAGATATCCTGAGTGAAGAAAGAGTTCAAAATCCTGAATGTAGCTCTGCAGAACAGACATGAGCATTATGCTACAGTTCAAAGATGAAACCAGTGAGTCTGGCAAGTAAGAAAGAATAAAGACATGAAGTAAGTAAATTTCAATTTTTTATAGTTTTGACTAGGATGACAAAAAGGGCAGCAACTGTGTGTCAGATTTGATGTATGCAGTATAATAGGCTGGATTTCTTTTCATGGCATGCAAACATCTGTGGCACAGAGATTCCCAAGCTCACAGCAACCAAGCCTGTTCCAAAACTGGAAGCAAGAAAGCCAGACATGCTCTCCCCAGGGTGGCATGCTGAGATAACACAGCTTCACTGCTTCCCAGACCTGAGCTCATGCCTGAGCTATGCTGGAGAGCCACACCAGCTTGTTCAGTGCAAGGTCAGGTGTCTCCAACAAAAGACATACTTCAGAGAGTAAGAAAAGTTAATTCTCCAGTTAAGATTCTTCAACTGTGTCTATAAAGATACAATAACACCCAGAACCATTATTCTCTTCTTACTATCTGTACACCCACTTGGTAAGGCAGAGTAATAGAATCATAAAATCATAGAATGATTTGGATTGGAAAAGACCTTAAAGATCATCTAGTTCAATCCCCTTGCCTGAGGCAAGGTCACCTTCCACATAGACCAGATTCCTCAAAGCCATTCACACAACCAGAGAAGTTGCCATCCATAATGCAAACAAAATTTGGTGTTGAAGCTGGCACATAAAAGGTTGCATTCAACTCAGGAACGTGTATAAGTGTTGACTGAAGAATTTTTATTCCAACGCGTTTATCTAGCACACAGGTGTTCCCTAGGGCCAGCACATGCCTGCTACATCGTGGACACAAAGGATTTTGTAACCAGCAGCTACAATCATTATCCTGTGTCTAGGTTTAGGCACACAATGGCCATTCTTCTGGCTGCAGTTCTGCCAGCAAAGAAAGCTGTCATTCAGGAGCTAATGGAATATAACCAGAATTCATGACCACGTCAGGTCTGCTGGTTGAGTTGCTCATGCACTTGTCTCTCTTCCCCTTTGTGCTTCACATTTCTCTGTGGGTCAGGTCTATGTGAGGGTAAGGATCTGTCTTCAAAAATATCTCCTCTGCCATTCTCTGGTGCCTGCTTATTGAAGAGGCTATTAACAATAATCCATCTTTCCTTATTACACCACAGAGTCAAACAGTTAGGAACACCAGAAATAAAGTGAGTAACAAGAGAGGTTCAACAGAAGAATAAACCCCTTTATTGACTTCTGAGAAGATAAAATGCCTGGCCAATCTGAATACATCAGATTTGGATAAATTTCTTGAATCCTTATGGTGAAAATGAGAATGTACCTTGGTTATGTGTAAAAGCATTGCAATGGACTTTCTTGGTTTTAAACTGTTTGCAACACTGAAGCTGTTACAGGTTTAAATTATTTATGACTTTTTAAATATGAAGGAAGAAAAAAAGAATACCCTAACACTGTGGAAAATATGATTCATTTCCTTCAAAAGCCTCTTAAGTGTTTTCAGCTTACATCACGTACAAATGTTAATATCACAACCAGAAAACAGGGTGGTGAATGGAAATACAGCACACATACTTGGAATCCACTTTTGTTGCTTTAAGATGATATATTTGTTTGATTTCTACCATGACATGCTCTTCCTGCTCTGAAGTTTTCCAGAAGTCTGGATTAATGACAACATGATCTCCCATATAAACTTCCACAATGATAATAACATATGCTGGCATAGACAGAATACTGCTACAGTACCACTGAGAGCCTCTGAGACCATGAAATAAATGTGCAGCATTCAAAAAAGAACTTAATTTGTGTTTTATTTCCAGTATTACTGAGGTAAATATTCAGGGACTTAACTAACTGACCATTTAATGCTAATAGGATGATATTTAATATTCACGCGCTATGATAAGTATTTGAAATACTCACTCTGTGGTGTTAGATAAATTCCCTATTAGACCCATCCTTGATAATGTGCATATTGTTTCTGAATGTAATTTCTGAATTATTTAGAAAAGACACGTTTTTCTACTGAGACATAAAATGAACTGCAGATTTTCTGCAAGTTCTTATTACCATTAGGTCTAGACCACATTATGGCCAAATTATGGTGAAAACCCTTGAATAAAGTAATTTCACAGGAAGCTGTTAACCTGTTAAAGCACCAAGAAATACAGATCAAACTGAAATGAGTTTTAGTTGTATGCTTCTTGATTCAACTATTTAGATAATGTACTTTCATTTAGATCAGCAGCTAAACGTGTGAAGGATAATAGCCTTTCTTGTGCAGGTATAATGAGACATCAGAGCAGTGGCACAGAATAGCAGCAAAGAAGAAGGGAAAAAAGAAGTTCTGATGCCTGAGGCTTTCTTTTGACAGACCTTTTTACAAAGAATGTGACAATGGAAGCAACAAGTATTTATGTTAGACACTTTCATACCGCTGGAAAACATGAATCTGTCACCTGATGAAAACTGATTATGGGCCATCAAGCTCAGAAGTGGAAATTCTATGCTATTGACAGAAAAAATACACAACATAAAGAGAGAAAGATATTTATGCACGTGCCATCTATTTTCTTAAGCAAAAAATAAGCAAATTTTCAAGTTCAAGTTTCTTCCCTCCTCCATCCTATCGTACATAAAATCAGATAAAAAACTTTGAAGGATGGATGAGACAATGTACGCGTAGCCTTCACTCTAAACTTCCTCTAACTATCTCTAATACGTCTTCAAAAAAATCTAGTTCAAACTGGCAACTTATTTTCCAGTGGTAAAATGTCTTTTTTAAGTACATTAATATATATGACAATAGTTATAATTTTATTTTATTTAATTTTATTTGTGTATTTACATTGTAGCTTAAGCACACATTTTTCTACTTCCCTAATTCACTTTGTTTATATAACAGATGACCTCAAAACAATGTAGAAACACTTCTGGCTTCCTCGATTTTTATCTTTTGTATCAAAATTTGCACTCATGTCATATACTACTCCAAAAATATTATTGATCTTGACCCTGGAACAAAGGAAAAATCCTGGGAAATTTAAAGGGAAAGTTTAACATGTACTTAACTCCATACAGAAATATTTTGATGAATGGAAGTCCTTAATCTGGGACAATATTATCAACTCTGTTACTATATGACTGCTATTAGTAGAGCCAGCAAAAATGCAGCATTTCTATTTTTCAAGAGCTTTCACTATTTCAAAATTTTACTTCGATGAAAACTAAATTAAAAATTCTATTTTTAGAATTAAACACCAGGTGGACTGCATCCCTCTAGTTGCCTTCAATGGATTTATTGTTTTGTTTGGCTACTCATTTTTTCATCCTATACCAATGGCAGTAAATTGTTTTACATCATTCAAGGCAGGCCACAATGTGATGCACAATATGTTAACTGCGCACCCCTCCTGTTTTGCTAGGTTACATGAGATATGTGTGCAAATTTTCCATACCAAATAGGGCATATAGACATGAGCTATTCACATAGATGTTGTCCTTTTTGCAACCAGAAAGAGCAGCTATGATGCACAATCTGTTTAACTTAATTTATATGTTTACTCACTGAGCAATGCCATAGATCAAGCCCTAGGAATGCCTGTTTCTTTCCACTAACCAGCATGAGCAGTTTTGCACTGCTCTTGGTTTCGTGTCATAGGACACTTCAAATAATTTGTACCTTGGGTTTACTTTTTTATTCTGTATTTGAAAAATCATTACAGGAACAGCAGCTACACAGATATTTTAGGTAGCATGTTTTTTATTTAGTTATTTCTCTTCTGTCTCCAATTTATGTTTCAATAAAAAAGTTTTGTGCTCAGCGCCTTGTGCAAAAAGAGGACAACTAGCTTCTGTATACTAACTAAAGGTCTGCCTATTTCAGTAGCCCGGGAGAATTGTTCCAGAGATATTGAGACCACTGATATTTCTTCTTATTGTTGTTGTTGCCATTATTATTACAGGAAGCCAGGGTGAGACCTGGACCCTGCTTGGACTCAGCACCGCAGAATAAAGGACAGACCAAAAGACGGAACTGGTAGCACTGCTGAATAGAGCAGACAGGAACCCCAGATTTTTCATTCTGTAAGACAGAGGGTACATATTTTTTCTCTTGCATAAAGGATTTGAATTAACTTTTTTAAGTTAATAAGTTTAAGTTTTTAAGTTAAGTCTACTATATTTCATATATGCTTTAGCCATTGGGGAGGGCTTTTATTCTTTTTCTTTCAAGGTAAGTATGATCAGAAAAGAAAAAAGGGAAGACACAGCAAAACTCTCTAGGGAATTAGAAGGATGTATTGCAAGCTACCATTAGCACTATGCCTTTTGTTTTAGGAAGAAAACATTGAGAGAAAAAAACATTATGGGATTTTTTTGCAAAATACTCTTAGAAGCTATGAGAGATACAAACTATCATAACAATGTATTAGCAGCAACAATAGGGTACAGGAGATTGTCTTGATAGCTTACATAAAATGGAAAGCTCATGCTCTTAGATGTAGAAAACAGATTAAAGAATTTTTTCTGTGTAGTGATAAATAGAAATACAAGTAAGCCTACCTGGCTAGCATTCCAAATCTGGGAATAGGAAATAAAGGAGGACCTTCACTTACTATATCTGATGTTCTGAAACTCCCAACAGGCTATCTATCTATATCTATATCTATCTATCTATCTATCTATCTATCTATCTATCTATCTATCTATCTGTCTGTCTGTCTGTCTATCCATAAAGATGCATTGCAGGATACGTAATATGACCAAATTGAGCAGATGAAAGTGGTTTTTTTTTCTTTTGTTTTGCCTTGACTGTTAGCTGTTAGGTAATATACTTACATTTTTAGAACTACTGTATGCAAACTTATAGTAAACATTAATTGTATCATGGGTAGAAGTGTGCTTTTTTATAAAGTGTCCAGGAGTATACTGTACTTTTTGCTAGGATTGCTTGTGTGGATTTTTATATTTCTATTATTCACTGTACTTTCTATCCACCTTACTTCATTGATCTGATTATTTCACAGGAGGTTTTGTGTGAGTTTCTTATTGCTTTTTACCAACTCTCACAAAATATTGATTATTATTAGTTTGCACCGACTTGAGAAACACCAACAAATTCCCTGTCTTACAGGGGAGTTTAATTTCTTTGGTGTCTTCTGTTTTCAAAGAATATTATTATTTCAATGCTTTGCAAGATCAGCGATCAAAGCCCAAAGTGTCTCAGATTCCACACACAAGGACACATCCATCCAAAAGTGGGATTCATCCCATGTAAAATCTCAGTAATTTTTTTGTCATCCTGAAGTAGAACAAAGAATAAAAACTTACTCACACTCCAAGGATATGCTAGAAGGCAATGAATGGTCTAAAGAATCTTCAGTTGATATGAAAACCAGTGTCTGATACACATGTTTAAACTCCCATGAGACACTATGGCAGCTCAGGTAGGTAGAGGCTCTTACTGCCAACCAGAAAAAAGTGGACTTTTTTGAGGAACGTTACACTGCACCAAGTCATTAAAAATATTCATATATAAATTTTTAAATATAAATTTATATTTTCAAATGCTACAGACATTTTAAGAATGGAGTATTTAGGAATGCATCCACAAAAGCCATAATTTTTAACAGATAGAGGCTACAATAATAAGAAAGGAAGAAGAAAAGCACACAAAGGAAATAGTCACTTCAGCACGATTCTATTCAAATTCTGTTGAGGTAACTGAGAATTTTCCCAGACATTCAGAGATCTTTGGTTCACACTGTATTGATGCTCACTGTATCATAGTAATCTCTTTTGTTTCCTATTCATTTAGAAGATTTTGTATTACATTAATCCTTCACATACTGGAGATTTTGAGGTCTTCTCTAACTCTAAAATCTCACTTGAAATATGAGACTGGATAGCAATAAAGTAAAGAAGTACTTTTTCTGGATATAAGCAGGAATTTAAGTTCTGCTAGAGTTTTCATCAAGCATAACTGCAACCCTGTTAAGTCTCACACTATTAGAATGCTTCTACATATACATAAATAACAGTTGTGCTGAGAAATGCAAGTGTCAGAGATTTACTCATGTTTTGTATCTCCAAAGTAATGTAGAATACACAAACACTTAACTTAGTGAATTATGGGTCTTCTCTAAACACCAAATAGAAATCTGCCACCAGAGAAGAACAGCAATGACTGATTCCAGGTAAGTGTTTCTCTAAAATAAAATGAGACGTATTTGGTACAAATCACTCTGTTTTCCCCTCGTGCTTCTCTTTGTAGCCAAATTACAAAACTATCTGAAGAGAAAAAAGTTTCTAAGTGGCAGCAAAATTTACTCACTGCCTGTTTTGACCATACCAGAACTCCAGGAAGGGAAGGGCAGCAGAATTCCCTGGCCTCTGAGCATTATGCGGGACCCCATTGGGGAAACTTAGGACTGCTACTGCTTTCTGAAAGGCATAGAGATGAGTTCTACTGTCCCAGATCTCCAGGCTTGCTTCTCTTCCTTCCCTTCCCACATTGGGAAAAAACATTACTCCAACAAGGTCTTGTCTGCTATCCTTTAGCAACAATATTTGGATTTTATTTGTACCACTGTGAAGCCTTGAAGAAGCTCTGCTGAAGCATATGGGTTGATCTTCCTTCTTTATCTGTGAGCATCAACCATTGCTTGGAAATATCCCTCCAGAAGCCTTGTTAAATATCTGGCTCCAGGGATGTCACGGCACTCCGAGGTTCCTAGTCACATAACTTTGTTTGAAGCATTTGTAAGACTAAATTTGACCCTCCTAATCCACCACATTTTATTCTGATTAGTCAAGTGTTTGGAACAACTGGAGGTAGCACATTTTTATTTTAACCTTATGCGTCTTTTTCTTAGGCCACAGGAAGCTGACAAAAACTGTAATGCGAAGCTTACCCCTACTTAGCCAGAAGTCCCAAAGAAACCAGTTGGAAATTTAGACTATTAAAGAAGAAGGGAGGGAAATATGTTCGGAAGGAAATATACATGTAATGTGTGTAATTGGGTCTACTTTCTGAAGTCATGCTCCCTCGTGCCTATTACTTTACTCAAGGGTGTCTTACTAAGCGGCACTGTAACTTATTTTGGTGTTTCCTTCAGTAGAATTTAAAGGCATTTGTCATGCTGAAATTCATAGAGCAGCACACTCTGTTTGGTATCATTAAATCTCATTAGCAATCAACATTTAAAAAACATTTTCTCCGGGTTTTTTCCTTAATACCCATACATATAGCTTTCCCATAATTAAGCAGGTCTATTAGTTTCACATCGTGGGTGGAATGGAATTTTAAATAACATCCATTTCTTTCAGAAATAAATAGGAGTCTGAAATGAATAAGTCCTCAGTTAGCTGGCTGTTGCTATAAGGGTGAGGAAAAGGATGGGATAGCAATAATGCAAAATTTACCGTGCTGTATTGCTGAGAAAAGAGTGGAAGGTTTTCAATCAACACAAGCCTCAGCAAAGAATGATCACTTCTGTGACAGGCTGTGAAATCCAATCTCTGATGAACACAGGTCTAACCTTTCAAGGAGGTTTTGCAGAAGGTTAATTTCACTCAAACACTGAACTCAGACCTGGATGTAATCTGCTGAATCTGGAACATGAAGATGCTTGAAATGTTTGGGGATGTGAAGCTGTGCCCAGGGAGAGGGAGGCTTGGAGGCCAGGTGTTTTTTTTCAGCCCTATTGCTGTCACTTCTCAGCACACAGGATGTTCAGCACCAAGGGAAACATTAAGATTTTAGATTTATAAAAACATATTTGTTGACATACTTGGGTTGGTGGAGATGGGCAGGGTTGTGGTTTCCAAATTTGTTTCCATTTTTTTGAGAAATTAGAAGCACAGATCAGCCCTGCACCAGGATCTGTTTTGTTTGCTTACAAAGAGGGAGCAGAAAGCCAAGCCTATCTCAATAAAAGAAATTAACAGCAGGCATTTTCCTTCTTCAAGAATTCCCAAGTGTACAAGTCCAACAAACTCTGTACCCAGGAAGTTCTGCTCTTGCTCTGTCTCTAAGTCACGAGACAACGCTTTCTGTAAGTTTTCAGCACACAAAGAACACGTCTTGAAACCAATAAACCAGCCCCACCTTGTGTAACCAGGGAAATCCACCAGTTGACAAATGAGTGTCTGAACTCCCTAGACACAATAAATAGATACAAAGTAATAAATATAGCAACAGCCAAACTCATAATGCTGACATAAAAAAGTTCTTATATGATTATCGAACAGTACAGTGAAACTTGAGGGACTACTTATGCTACCAATTTTTACACACAAGAAAATTAAAATATAGATGCATACTTGAGCTTAGAGCAGAAAATGCTCAAATTCTGCAAGTCATTTAAGCTCTTTGATTAAGTACACTCTGATTTACACCAGATTTCAGCTTTATTCAACACTAGGGAACATCTTACAAAGAAATAGGGAAGTTTTACCCTTGTGTATCCTACAAAGAAAGATGGAGGGTTTACCCTTCTGTCACTTTGGCACTCCCCTTTTGATAAGCCTTCTTATCTGGCATCAGCATCAGAGCTGCATTCATCGTTGTCTCCGTGCTGAGCTGTGTAAGGGGAACATCTGATTGCAGATCAGTCAAAGTGTTTACTTTTTTTCTATAGTGCAAAAGCAATAAAAGTAGTTTCTAGAACTACACAAATGGAGTGTGCCTGGCTGGAAGGAACATGGAGATCTGATGAAGGCACCAGAAAATAAAAATAATCCTTCACTTTCTGTCTAAAATATTAACTGCTTTGCAAGTTAGAATTGCAATATTTGCTTCCTTGCTTAGCAGGTTCTTCCTCCCAGTCAGCACCTGCCATTGACTGTTTGGACCATAATGATATCTCCTTAATTTTAAACTGTTGCCATGAACTAGCCAGCTCCTGTTTCTTTCCTGAACATCATCCTTTTTCCTTGCTATTTTCTCTTCCTCACTGGCAATTCGGACCTTGGGACTCCTGCAACTGTCCCCATAGACATCTATCTGCAGGAGAAGTATACATACATCTGTGTTGTAGGGAGAAGAGGAACACCTGATGGGAACTTCAGACTGACCAAGTGTCTTCCAAAATGGAGAATGTAAGACTTTCCTCAGATGAAATCAGTGATGCCTCTTCTGTTGGCCTTACTCACATTGTGGAAAGCTCTAGTCTCTCTCCAGGCAGCAGACCAAATCTGTAACAAAGGGCACCAGATGGGAGGCAGGAATTTCCATCTCTAGCCCACCTACTGTGAGAATCCTGCCTTTCCTCTTCTGAAAAGTCTTGTCATCTCTCAAAAGGCAGCTGGAATTTCTCACACCAGAAACAAGTCTGGACTGCTGATAGGTGAAACTTGCAAAGTGGTGGGATGATTGTGTGTACTGTGAGCCTACACATTCACTGTGCCAGCTACCCCTCTGCCCAGCATTAACTCCAGGTCTGATAAGACATGGAAAAATGTGATGTGTGTATCAGTCAACCTGCATCAGGCTCAGCATGTATTAAAGAAAGGGCTGTGATGGGAACTCTGACAACTTTAATCAATCTACTGCTTCTCCAGACTTGTTCCTACACATGCCTGCAGCCCTCCTGCTTCCTCTGTGGCTGTGCCAAGCCTCAGATTTCACAGCACCAGTCTGTAAAGACCATGCTGTTCATCATCCATCATGAACTCATGAGTAGGGTGTCCTAACTTCTTTACTGTACAGCTTTGAAATGGATCCTGTAGCGAATAATGACTCTCCATCTATTTCTGATCTGATCTAAAACACATTTCCTTCTTTGCTGTACATCCTTTCCATCCCTGCTTTCCATCTTATTTTTAAACTTTACCATGGAGCTCCATATGGTGTATTAGATTAAAGCCATTGCACAAAGAAGGCGATGCATTTTGGTGTGCTGTTCCCCATCCCACCACATCGAACTGCTATGAGAAGAGGGGAGGTTATTGTAGAGGAGGAAAAACAAGGCAAAATCATCTGCTAACCACAATTCACATTGCCTGGAAATCCGGAGGTGAGGAAGTCATAGTCAACAGCCATATTGGTTAAAAATTTTCAGTAGGATAGAAATTCCCAAAATAGAGTTAGGCTGCATATAGCAGACAAAATTAATGCCTACTATAACATACCTTAATTCAGTTCAGAAGAACTTGGACCAACATTATCTAACTTCAAAGATATTTCTACAAGGATGAGCTACAACTTGGTGACATTTATAATGGAACTCCATAGAATGAGAACAAAGACTCAGCTTTCCAAATGTGTATCACAGAAGCAATTGTATCACCAGCAATATGGATAGGAGGAATAAGCTTATACAATTAAATAAATATGAAATCTTTCAATTAAAGTTAAAGTCTTAGAAGTGCGATTTCACGAACAGTTGGCAGGAGCTGCTGTATTTTTAAGATAATAACAATCAATTCTTCCTGTACAATAAAAATAGTTATAAGAGAAAAATCACTCAAAACTGAAATGTAAGAGGACAAAAGGTCATAAATTGCAATAGAAACCCCTAGGGAATCTGAAAATGTATAGGGGTTGGGGGTTTTAAAAAATTGTCTAGCTATTGAAGAAAAATATTGTATTAACAAATGGACAAATGAGACTAGAGCTATCCCTCAGAGTCGCTTCATCAACCACAATCATATGAAGAATCCAATGTACCTTTTTGAAAAGTAGTTGAAATACTGAATCTGCTAAAGCAGAGAACAAGCCTTTGTTAGCTACTTTTGAAGGTCATCAGTAGCTTTTAGTGTATAGGACGTTTTTACAACAATTAGATCAAAACTCAGATTGAAAATGTTGGTGGATTTCATAAGTTAGAATGACATCAATAGTTGACTCCTAGAGGGCACTGCCTGGGAACAAGGGTTTTATTCTAAAAAAATCTCGCTTCCACTTGGAGCACCACTGGAAACGCACATTAATTTTACGTGATAACAAATGATTGTTTGTTCATTTTACATTTAAAGGACATTTGAAGAAAGACAGCTTCACTTTGGTCACCTTGGGTGTTGAAAACCTGAAAACCTCTGTTGCTTGTGCAACTCCTGAGCAGTCATGTGGATCCTAATAATCAAAACAGATGCACATACAATGTCTTTGGCATGACTGTCCTTATACCATCTGTTAGGCTAAGTTTGCACACTAAGATATAAACCCAACACTAAGAGGCCGTAACTTCAAAACTGAGGTGAACCTCAGCAAGCAGACCTTCAAACCAATGCTAGCATGTCCTGTCTGTGAAAAGGAACTCATTTCATAGTGCTCACAAGCTCCGTTAAATGGCATGGCAAATATAAATGCTGTGGATATCAAAGATCTCAGCTCCTTTAGACCACAGCAGCATGCAGAATGTAAAACATAAAGATTTGAGGAACAAGAAAAATTCAGTTTGCCCAACAGGCCTGCCAAATTTTATTTCTCTTAATATCATGTGAACAGGAAGGAAAGTAATTATTATTTTTCTACATGGCATTAATTCCTTTTGCAACTGACAGGTTGAACAAAGGCTACACGTGTTTCATTTGGCGAAAAGGCTAGTTTCTGTTTGAGAGCATAATGGATGATTCATTACTTCAAAAAATAATGCTGCAAGAAAACAAAGAAAAATGTCATGTTGGTGAGGTGCTAAAACAACTACTGTTTCACGTGCAAACAGTATCTGAAACATTTTCTTCTGTTGCATTAGCAGGATATATATTTTTAACAAGACTGTTGAAGCTAATTTCCTCTATTTACTTGTGATTTTAAAATGAAAATATTCATGTGACCACCTTTTAATTCCTGGAGTCCTCTCCCACAACATGTTTCTGGTACCTCTGTTAGCCTCTGGCACCTATACTGGAGGGTGTAATGTAGACATTACATGGAAACATGCCAAAGTAGTGGAAAGAACTGAAGGTCCCTGTTAAAACCAGTATGAACTCACTTTACAAAGGCAGTGTAGCAATGTCAGTTCTGGCAATAACAGTGGCTCTGTAAAGTTCCAAAAAACCTCCCTCCTGAGGGAAGAAACTCTCCTCACCCATTTCTGCAGACATGGATTACCTTGCGCTCATGAAATTTTTGTCCTTCAAGCTGAGCCATTAGTTAGAGAATGAATCAAAGAGTTGGAAATTAAAACACATGCTGCAGATAGTGGGTAACATGTTAAAACTCATTAAGCAGGTTGCTCACAGCCAATGGACTAATTTTTTTCAAAGTCATGAAGACCAAAACAAATTTCAAGTGAAAAAATTATAAATATTGGAAGCTGTGTGTGCCACTGCAGAAAACTGAAAATGGCATCATCCACACATGGGTCTGTGAGGTTCTTCCCTGTTTTCTCACTGTGCCTTTGAAACGGTTAAATCTGCAGTATTGTCATCATGTTACAATGAAAGATATACTTAGGGAATTAGATGACAGAAGACTCGAGTTAGTAAAAGCTGTGATTATTTTTAAAAAAGCAGAGAGAGAGCATATATATATATATAGCATATGGGCAGGAGTAAAAAGCTTACTGGGTGAAATTAATTACTTGGTTATTTAAGGGATTAAATATGTAAAGAATTGAGTAAGATTAAGATTAAGAAAATAAATATATACAAGAGGCTTCCAAGTAGGCAGACAGTAAGACTTCTTCAGCCGCAAAGCAGTTCTCAAATGAAGAGATAAAAGGTCCATTACACCCAGCGTTCAACCATCGTGCAAGAAAAGCACTAGCAAATACACACAGGAGGATTAATTTTCCTTGGTAAAGAAAAGGGTGTGGTTTCTTAACTGCACTGTTAGGGAACATAGGCTATATTCATTATATTTCTAGCTTTGAAAACTGAGATACTACCTTTTATAAGCATGAAGGTCAGCGCTCTTAACCTTGGTGAAAAATAGTT
Organism: Leptocoma aspasia; assembly: GCA_013399835.1. Taxonomy (NCBI): domain Eukaryota; kingdom Metazoa; phylum Chordata; class Aves; order Passeriformes; family Nectariniidae; genus Leptocoma; species Leptocoma aspasia. The sequence continues at coordinate 365,699 of VXAX01005608.1, read as the reverse complement.
TTATTGCACAGACCTAACATAACTTTTGTTATTCATTGCTGTATTTTCTTCCAAAGGAGTAACACACATCCAGCAATACTGCATATATTATCGCAGACTGTAACACAAGGTAGAGAAGAATTATTTTCTGAGATGCTTTGGTCTTTTCTTATTAATAGGATATTGGTCCAGAGATGATGTGCATAGAGGTTTCTCTGCTTCCTGCTATATGTCACTAACACTGAAAAGAAATATGATTGAGTATATTTTAGCAAACTCCCGTATACTTGTTTGGAAAATTTTCTGATCTCCTTTTGACACCATTGTTGATAATAAAGACAGTTAATCTGTTCTTATTTTTGCCCTTAGTAACCAAAATCTCCTTCTGCCTGAGGATCTATCCAACAGTCAATTTCTTTAGATCATATTACCTTTTATCTGATGAATGCAATTACTTATGGTGATAAGTAACATAGGCTACCCTCTAATTTTAAGGCATGTGCCTTCCCTGACTTAAGGACCCTAAGGACTTAAGGTTCCAGTCTTCATTCTGGCTGACAGCTTGCTTTCAATTTTACTCTGCCTACAGCACATTGCAATTTTTCCAGAAACAAAGAAATTCTTAGAAAGCACCAGTAAAGCTAACCCTAGCATTTCCTGACATAATTCCTCAGAAATTACCATTTTTCATTACCATTTTTAAAGTTTCAGAATTTTCACTAAATCCTATTTAGAGATTTTCAAAATCATGAAGGTGTCTTTTCTTGGTCAAAATAGGACCAATATTTCCTAAAAATATTTTAGGAAATAACAGAATTAACAGACAATTATGTTTCCAAATAAGAAGCATCACACAAAAGCTCTTGAACTGAGCTAAATGAAAAATTTTGACAGACCCAATCTGATGTTCCTCCCCACTGGATTTTCAGTTCACTCTTGCAAAATATCAGTTTTTCAGTTCCAAATGAGACAGTGCCAATATTAAAAATCTTTCTAGTCCTTCTCTAACTCAAGCTGTCAAGCTGATATTTTAAATAAATCAGTAGGTCTCCAATCTGTCAGAATTTATTTCAAGAGTATTGCCCCAACTATTTTTTTAACAACTCTCAAACCTTTGGCATTGACAAGTTGGGAGCTGTTCATGAACTCGGTATGTTATGCACGTCTCCTGGAGTATGAAGGGTCCAGAAGTAGTGTGACCACACTAGCACAGTGTCACATCTGAGGCAATAATCCTCTCTGCTGGGTTTATTTGTTGAAGAAGTTCCATGTCATATGCACCCTGCCTCTGATTTCAGAGAAAATATGGCCAGAGAAAATGAGAGTTTGCCCTCCTAGCTTCCTCTTACACTGTGTCTACCCTTTGGTTGCAATATATGTGGCATTAGCTGAACTCCTCATAGCTTCCATTCATTGTCTTTCACAAGCCTGCTCTAGCAAACCTCTCCCCTCAACCATGGTTCTGAAAAAATTCCACTTTACTGGTAAGGCTGCTGAGTAGCCCCTTGTGCAGCCGGGGTTGTTTGAGGCTCTTTTTCTTGAGGAATTGAAAAGCAAGACAAAATTGCAGTATCATGATAGGCAAATCTCAATCTGTTTTAATAGTGGCTTTCTGCTCATGGTTTTCCTCTAAAATTTAGATTCACTCTGATTCCTATCCAGGATATTTTAAAACACTGGAAAAAGAGGTCTATAGAAAATCCCTTCCCTTTCCTCTTTACCCCCTAAAATGGACACTTGTGGTTCCAACCCATCAGGTCACTCTAAGAAGGCTTTCAAATAACCCTGGCTTAAGCTGAAGCTTCTTTTGAAGGAAAAATCAGTGGGTTGCTTTATTTTTTCAAGTGTTCTAATTCTACAGTTCACAGTGTAAAGAGTGGCTGTAAAGAAAAAGCCTTCTTCTCCCCCTTACATCTGCCAACCTGATACTTTTTCCCTTTTGAATGCCTTTAGCCTGAGCTATGGAGACTTCAAAGACTTCAAAGGCAGCTGATATTGCTGCTGGGGCTGACACTGAAAATGCTGGATTCAGCAGAGAATGCAAATGTTATGGAAGATCTTAATTGGTTTCAAAAGAATGGTGTCTTTTATTCATTTTAAATGAATTAAAAGGAATATCCAAAACAAGCAAACAAACAAAAACAGAAGAGGAAAAAATCACAGGACAAAGGAATTAGTCTGCAGCAAACAAGTTGGATTTTCTGCTGTATTCAGCACACACTAAGGAGACAGGACATTAGTTATGGCTCTCTCTGTGGCTTCCTCAAGCTGAAAAGGCAGAGCATAATCAGTCAGCAGCTATTTCTTAGGTGCCTCTGTCCGTGCGCATCATATTCAAGCTGGGTCATAAGCCTTGGCCCTGTAGCTGCCACAGGCTGTAGCACAAGGGCAGAGAAAAGCCAACAGAGTGTCCCAGAGGGCACTGGGGGGTCATGGTGCTGGAGGAATCAGAGGCAAAGCCATCACAGGCACAGGGAACTCTGCTGTGCCACTGGCAAGGGGTTACGGGGAGGTGAGGAGAGCTGCTGAGAATCAAGTCATAGGCAAACTCATGGATTAACTAGGGAAAGAACCTATCTCATTTCTGTTCTGGATTCGTTACAGACCCTGGGAGAAAATCCTGTGAAATAGGTTAGGCAGCTCTTTGCCTCTCATGTGTCAGCAGAACTGCCCCTTTCTAACTTGTTTCTTGCCATCTGCAGTGATCCCAGCATCAAGTCTGCTGCTGTGTGATCTAACATCTGCTTCAGAGGTCAGAAACTTGGTTAACAAAACATGCAATTTCTACTATTCATTAGGATTTACTGGTGGAATTATCAAAATAATACTAAAATGCTAATGTTTTATTTATAGAGATACCTGAAAGTCTAGCAGAACATCCTGAAAAATTCATTAGGTTTGGATACCATGCGAATTTTATTTCAGGCATTATGCTTTTAAATGCAGCATCGTAGCTTTCTAACTAGTGCATATTAGCTGTAATAGGCAGACAATGCAATTAATGCAAAGGGGCTCCACATCTTTTATTACAGAGGATTCTGAGGTTTCAATTTTGGGTTTAAACAATTTAAAAAACCACCTTGAAAGGGTTTGAGTAAGAGCCCTTCAAAATGAAAAATTATTATCTTAGCTGGTTTTGGATGAACTACTCTGGTAAAAACAGTACTGTTTAATTTTCATTTTGAATTAAAGAACTGGAAAGCTGAGTAATACACAGGCTAATTCTGACCTGAGCTGTGCTTCTTCTCATCTGAGTGCCATAAAAATGTATTAAAAGAGGAATTATTTTGTACACTGTGCTGTACTTCAACATTTAATTCTCAGTAGGCTATAAAATCACTTCCAAGATAATGAAATTACAAAAGAATTTTAATTTCATTTTCAATCCCTTATCATCACAAACTACTAAGAGAAGACGGTCAGAAGATGACTAGTGATATTGCTACTCTCCCTCATCTGATGACCAGGGCTTTTTGACTGAAATACCTTAAATAAGGCATAGTGCAGAAGATCCTGAAATATGCAGCTGGGTACATCAGTTTATGCATTATGAAAACACTGCTGTTAGAAAGGATTCTGAGTGAAATAGACAAAATAATAGTAGATAGTCAAAATAATAACCAGGCAAAATAATAATAATAAATATAATCACAGCAAGGGTTAAAGGTAAAAAGACAAAATCATATACTCTGAGTGTCAGCTCAATAAAAAATTAACTATGTTTTGGTGCTATTTCAAAGAAAAAAAAATGCTTCCCCCTGCAAATTGTAAAATATTCAAGGGTGAATTCTTTTTTTCTTTCTCCTGGGCCAAAGTCCACAGCTGTTGCTCAAGCCAAATTTTCACTAGAACCAATAGAGGCTTTCAGACTTACTTTCTTTTTCACAGTTAGGCAGAGGCAGAAGCAGAGGCCTTACAGGGCTGGCACAAAAGTTACTTGCCTGTTACAAAGCAGTTCTTAATACAATTCTTCCATGAAGACAGGGTGCATGGCTGGATGTACAAATAATTTTAAGCTTTTGCACATTTAAAATGCTGGTTTGAGATAAAGTTAAAGACTAAGACATCTGTAAACCCCCAGTAAACAAAGGGAATCTCCTCAAAGATCAAGTAATGACATTTCCAAGAAATCATGTGTCCAATAATAGATTTCTACTGGAGAAACAATGACCCTAGGTACCTAAAACGTGTTCAAGTAGTAATGTCTAGACACACACACACGCACCAAAAAAAAAAAATCAAAAAGATTCCCTGGACAATTGTCTAAGCAGTTTCCCACACACAATTCACTGTTAGATTGAGCATATCTTGCTTAGGCTCAAGTTCAATGCAAAGCACAGCAGAGCAGGTCAGGGAATTATCAGGGAAAGGCCTTCAATTATCTCATGCAAGCAAGAGATAGGACCGTTCCACACCCTTGGGAATGCAGGCTCTGTCACTTGCAGGCATGGACAGGGTATGGTGGGTGGGAGCAAAGCAAAACATTCTGCCTCCTCCAGCAGCCCCCAGCCCTGGCCAAGCACTGTCTGAGCTTCTGCAAAGATCACCACATCTGGATGACCACCACAGTGACCTGTGACCTTCATCTTCTATGAGTGACCATCTCTGTGATCTAAAGCAGTTCATGACCTGCTCCCTAAGCTGTGATGTAACTTCTGAGAAGGAACACAACCAGAGGCCTTGATCTCTTCTTGTACTGGATCATACCCACATAAGTCAGCCTATTTATGCATTACAGTTCTCCCATCACCCAACAACAAGATTGTGTGATTCCAAAGTTTTGATCCCACTTCCAGTTGCAGTTGGTGCAATTTATCCAATGACTTGTAAGAATAAAATGTGTAAAGACAGGGGATAAATGGCAATAGAGGAAAAGAGAAATAAAACAACATACTTCAGTCTGTAGAGCTGGACACAGTCCGAGCCTACAGCTGAACTTTCCCACAGTCCTGGTGAATGCTTTAGGTTCTGCTTCCTTTAAAAAACAGAGAAACTAAACCAGATAAGGGAGACAAGGGAAAATATAATGGAAATGTGTCTTGGTTGTTTTTTTCAGAAATACAGTTATACTACCCAGTTCTGCAGTGATTTATACCTGCTTAGCAGATGTCTACTTTAAGCTCTCATACTTGTTCCCAAATAACCTGTGAAGATAAGTCAGGAGCGCTCTTCCAGCTGGGGACGGGAATCATATTTCATTTCTTGTGTAATACTTCTGCACTCTGTGTTTAACAGGTTTCTGTCCTTATTTTATTTAGTTTAGTACAACTTTTTAGGCTAACACAGGTAAATTTATGAGTCACATTTATTTATGCCCCTAAAATAGCTTTGTTGTGATGTATGTGATGGATACGGAAAGAGAAGTGATTCCAGAAGCTGCTCAGGCGTCTGTGTATCCGTGCCAAATTCCACATTATATTTATCTCTCAGCTATCGCCCAAACACAGGCTCAGTTCATACTAAACACTCTTTGTGTTTCCACAATATTTTCTTTTAACTACATCAATAAAATACAAATTGCAAATTATCTTTACCTTCTGTCACCTCTTCTTACCGGCTCTTCTCCATTTCCCTTCTTTCTTTGCTTTATTCATCCTAATGTTGCCACACTGTATAAAAGTTAAACTGAAGAAGAATTAGCCTTCAGGTGTAACTGCCTTTTCTGACCACATTTAACATGTCACTGATTAAATTACGTGCCAAGTGATCCCATTATGTCGTATGGGAGTTCCATTATTGGTTGCAGAAAGAAATGGCAAGGTGAATAAGAAGTAGAAGTGATTTGCCAAAACATGCGTCAATGATGAACTAAATCTTTTAACATCTACAAGTAACTTGCACAGTATGACATTTCCATTCAAAACTATGGCCACTAACAATATAATTGATTCTGTTTTAAAGATACAACTCCTGTGTCATTTTCTTACCCCAAAGAAGCCAAGTCTTTCAGAGAGATTCACAAGTTTATTTGGTTTAATTTCAAAGCAAGCAGACTTCCCAAGGTTCTTTAAGCTATTTATATAGGTTCCCCTAGGAAGAGAAAACTCTCTAGGAGATCTAAAACTGACAAATGAAAATGAAGGTTGTTCACAACTAACTTGCATTAGTCCAGAAAAAATCAGGGTCTAAGTAACTTTTTAAGACATTAGACATAGATGGGTGTGATGATTTAAGAGACATGGATTTGAAGGGTGGACTATCCTGTGCATAAGGAATTAGCTGGATGATCATAGCCAGAGACTTGTATTTCAACAGCTCTATGTCTAGGTGGAGTCCAGTGATGGCTGCTGTTGCTCAGATCCCTGTCTTGGGAGGAGTGTTCTTCAATATCTTTTTCAATGACACAGACAATGAGATCATCAGCGCCCTCAGCAAGTCTGCAGATGACACGAGGCTGAGTGGTGCAGTTGATGCAACCCTAAGAAGGGATAGTATCCAAGGGGACCTGTACAAATGTCAGAAGAAACAGGTCCAAGTGCACGGTGCTGCAGTGGGTCAGGGAAATCCCAGACATGAGTACAGACTGGGAGGAGAACTCACAGAGAGCAGCCCTACAGAGAAGGACTTGGGGGTTCTTGTGGACATGAGCCAACAATGTGTACTTGCAGCCCAAAAAGCCAACCCTGTCCTGGGTTGTACCGCAGCAAACGTAGCCAGAAGGTTGAGAGAGGTGATTCTTCCCCTCTCCTTTGATCTTGTGAGACTCCACCTGGAGTGTTACATCCAGCTCTGGGATCCCAACGTAGGAAGATCATGGACTTGTTGCAGTGAGTCCAGAGGGGGGCCACGAAGTTGATCAGCAGGCTGGAGCACCTCTCCCATGAAAACAGGCTGAGAGTAAGGACTGTTCAGCTTGGAGAAGCTCACCTGGCGATCTTACAGCACCTTCCAGTGCCTAAAGGAGGCTTTTAGAAAAGAAGGGGAGCAACAATTTACATGGGCATATAGTGATAGAATAAGGGAGAATGGTTTTGAACTAAAAGAGGAAATTCAGATTAGATGCCAAGGAACCTTACTCATAGGGTTATGAGTCTCTAGAACAGGTTTCCCAGTGAAGTTGTGGATGCCTCATCCCTGGGAAAGTTCAAGGTCAGGTTGGATACATCCCTGAGCAACCTGACCTAGTGGAAAATGCCCTTCCTATGGCATAGGGATTGGAACTAGATGATCTTTTAGATCCTTTTCAACTCAAGCCATCCTATGACTCTATGATTAAGCAAATAAGGGGGTTTTGGCATTGATTTTTTTGGTGATGTCAAGCACTGGTACAGACTTCTATCTAAGAGCTTTTCATTCTCACATCAGTTCCAGTGTAAATGAACACCTGGCCTGGCTGTCAAAGACACAGGGATTCAATAGGAAACACATAACCAATAGGCCTGGTGGCTGGAAGAAAGAAAACCAACCAACAGTTGTAGGCACACAGCCTGTGGTAATTGGGAGTGGGGCTGTGGCTGAGTCTCATCCCTGATGGGCCACAGCTGTGTCAGACAGGTGACTGGTATTGAAGGTAATGAGCCATGGAGTGCTGAGGTGCACTGACCAATCACAAAAGGGTAGAGAGGATACACAGGTGGAATGCATGTAAGGTCAAGAGTTTAAAAGGTTGTACTGAGGAACAGCAAAGAGCAGATGTTTGAAGCTTTCTTCAGTGTTGGTTGTGGCTTTGGTGTTCCTCTGCTATAACCAACCAACCAACAACCCCCAAACTGGTGTGATCTAGGTGCTAGAACTAGGATTTCAGGAGTTTCGTCTATAAGCCATGCTGAAAGGATTTTTATCTCCATTTGTGTAGGGTCAGCACTGCGTTCCCAAACCTGTACTTGGATGGGACCTTAATGACCCGCTGCTTGAGCCTGATTTTAAAGACTCATCATATGAATGTTCTTGTTATTTTTTTCTTGTTTGGATAGGCAGTGAAGAGCTGACATTTCCACAGTTATCAACATGAGAATCATTACTCCTTTAAAAATATGCTGTTTCCATTTCAGATCTAAAGATTTTTTTATTTTCTGAGGGCTCAGGTAGTTGTTAGGAGCAGTTAATAGTCCATATTTTTACACTCATTTAAAAAGTTTTAACATAAATTTTAAGTTGGAAAACCAGAAGATTATTATGTTTTACTTTCAGCAGGACATCACCACAGAAACCTCTCAGAAATTTCTGTTTGAACTGTGGTATATGTTTCAGAGGGACACTCAATCCTAAAATAAAGGGTCCACATGGTGGAGAATCAATCACATTCCTAGGTAAGTTTTGTCTATGTTTAACTACCATCACTGTTAAAAATCAGTTCCGTGCTTCAAATCTAAATTTGTCTTGACTCAGCTTCCAACTGCTGAATCTCATTATGCTTTTTTACTGATGGATTAAAGAACTGGCTATGAGGAAATATGTTCCTCAGTTAGGTACTCACAGACCAAAATCAAACCATCCCTTAGCCTTCTTTTCAGCAAAATAAGTAGATGAATCTTCTTAAATTTCTCAGTATGAAATATGTTTTCCAAACCCAAAATCTTTCATTGAACCACTTTTAATGTTTCTCACTATTCAGAATGCTTTTAAACTGCAGTACTGAAAAGCTCTCCTCTGTGAAATTATCAGTTGTGCTGACTATAACTATTTTAAATGTAATTATTATTAGGGCCTTTACAACCTTTTATGTTTGTATCTTGTTTAGAGACATCTGAAGTTCAACAGAACCAGACAGATAAGTTGTAATGCTGTTAGATGCTAGTTTGAAGCTAACCACAAATATAAATCTCAGCGAGAGGCCAGTTGTTTTATGTTATTTCTGTATTTCATGGTGGATAGATAAGCAAATATGTTTGGGAGACAAATGTGTCTAGGGGGAGGCAAATAACTGCTAGATATTCTTTTTGGTGCTGGACTTCTGACAATTCACATTTAGGCACGGACAGCAGAACATGTAAGAGAAGCCAGACTGAGATCAGCTGTTTTGCATATAAAATCCAAGGGCAAGCTGCTCAAACTGCATGTAAAGAAAAAATAATACTTATGTTTGATCCATACAGCCCTCTCTTCTCATTGCTGATGCTCCTGCTGAGGAAGGTGTCAGCTGCTCCACTGAGACAGAAGGAATTTTTACCCCTTCTTTTCACTCACATAGTATTTTACTCACAGCTCTTCATTTTAATTAGGTTATCTTACCACCATACAATTTTGCCTACATGTCTGGGAAGCTTTGAACCAAAGCTAATAAAATAAAATAATTTCTGGCAAAGATGATAAGCACCTTTACATTTTTGTCCATTTTTTATTTTGTAAAAACAGTTTGCGAATAAAAACAAAAATTTCTCGGTTTTGAAATTAAAATAAAACAGGTTGTGGCATATATTTTCTTTGTCTCCTTTATCTGTTCTGACAGAAATTGTGTTCTCTCTTTACAGTGACAAAATGAAAATATAGGTCATACTAAATAGGTCCTTATCTAAATGGAAAGGACAATGTCTCTGCGATACAAAAAAGACAAAAACACTTTTGGCAAAAAAGTACCACCTCCCCGAGCAAAAATGCATGTGTTGAGATGTCAGGACCACACACAGCTTAACTAGTGCTGTGCTATTGATCTTCCCAAATGGCTGCAGCCTGTGCCAGCTATTCCTATCACTGCTAAACTTGGCTTTACCCTCTTGAATTCACTCCTTCCCACCTTTATTTGCACTTGTCAGTGAGAGAAACAGTAGCAGACAGAAGGAAATTGTTTGTGTCATCTATATCAGAGTTGAGCTCAGGCTCATTTGCATTCTCCGTTAGGTACTTAATGGGCACTTGAACTTGAGGTGTCATGGTTCTCTTAGTGAGAGTCCTGTGGTGATACCCTCGGTTCGATTCTCTCTGTTCTTCTGTTTCTTTGTGAATGAATCTTCAACAGCATCAAAATGCCAATTGCTGAAGCCATGCAATACCAGGAAAGGTTTTTCACATTTTTCACTGGACAGAGCAACAAATACACATTAATATAATCAGGATTTTTGGTGACCCAAATCCAGCTCCACTCCAGATCAGTGCATTAATTTCAGAAAGGCTAGGAAACACCTCAAAGGCAAAACAAAGGGATGATACTAAGTGCTAAATGTTCAGCACAGTACATGGTAATTAAGTTAGCCATGCAGTTCCCATTACTGTTAATAGGAATCAGATGGCTAGATCCCCGTGCTAAAAATGAAGTTTTAAATAGATATCTGTATGTGTGCCAAGCACAAAGAATCAAGATAGCAGAAAAGCTCGGTAAGGAAGATACAAACACTGAATGCACTGAAGGCATCTAGAAAGGTTACAGAAAGACTTATCAAGCTGGGCCAAAATTGTACTATGAGATCATCTACTGGAAGTAGTTTTCTTACAAATTGGATAAAGTTTTAGAGAACAATGTGTGCACTAGCTGAGAACAGGAGTCTTGAAAGGCAGGGGAACAGCTGTGCTTATGCAGAAGACATGAGGAGAATGGGGGCAGACTGTAACAGAACCACACAGGAGTACACAGCCTTGACTTGCTGCCTAGGAAACTCCACAAAGACACGTAGTGGTGGGACAGAAAACAGCATGGCCGTAGCTGCTGAATTTATAACTGATTCACAGGCTTGGCTTACTGGCCTAAACTCCTTCAGAAGACTGAGATAATACAAGAGCTACTTGCTCCCTGTAGAACATGTGGCAAATATATGCTGCAACATATACATTTCTCATTAAAATTTCAGAATATAGATAAGACATTCAAAACAAAGACCTGAAATCAGCTGAATTTTTAAAATTCAAACCAATATTTTGTTAGACACGTTCCTTATACACTAATATAAAAATGAAGATGATAAAGAGATACACATATTTTTTTCATTGGAGGTCAGCTCTGCTGAAACAAGGGATATCAAATCTACAGTCTGAAGTTATATTAATGTTGTTGATAATTCATTATGTACAATTGTTACTAAACTATATTGTATTAATTTCCACATAATAATTAAGCCAAAATTAAGGTATTTACATTACTAGATGGCATCAAATAATGAAACAAGACTCAGGGTCTGACGAATAAGGACTACTCAGTTGCCATGACAAAGTGAGAAATCATTGCCCAAGTCTGGACATTTATTGACTCAGATACACAAAGGGAAAAGAATCAAAACAAAATAAAGAGTCCTCTGAAACTAAAATAGAGTTTCTGCACGAAGGAAAAAGAATAATCAAACTGTATCAAAACACTTTTTTCAGAAGCAGGATTTTGGAAACACTCTCTGATTCTGTCTAGTAATCTTTCTTCATCAGGATGAAAGAGTTAGTTCTGTTGTTCAGGTATGAGCTGTGAATGATAGTTTCTTTTCCTGTCTTTGAAAAAACAGGCAGACATGGTTACAAAAGGGAAAAAAGATACACAAAGGTGAAGGAAATACAGCTTTTATTGATGTTCTCAGGCTTCATGGCAGCTGTCAAGTTACAAACAGACCATTATGGGCTGCGAAAGACAGCTGGGATGCTCTTACCCTGAACTTTATCTTGCTGTTATCATCTGAGTAGGCTGATCAGGGTACTTGCCCATCCAGACTCCCCAAGACCACTTTTTCTTGCCTTTGGGATGCCTTGGAAGGGTAGAAGGGGCATTGGCCCATTTACAGGCACCTCAGCATAAGCCTGGGGCAAACCCTGTTCCGATGCTGTGGCATATTCAGCACCCACTCTACACCTCCTCTGAGATCACTCCTGTGTGCCTGGACTTGTGCTCAGCCACAGCTCCAGTGGTGAGGCCAAGCCTTTCCATGAAACATAGACGCTGCTTTTACACTAGTAGATTAAACAGGTTACTGACAAATGTCAAGATACAGTGCAAGTACATAGTCCTTACCCACCACACCCCATATGAGGTGAGTGCCCCTGTACTGCTTTTTAGGGACAGTCCCAGGCCTGCGTTATCCCTTCAGCTATGTCCAGATATTGCCAGTGAGAGCATGAGCTGAGCCTGGCCAGAGAGAGTCCTGCCACACCACTGCTGCTGACGTGGCAGCAACACCCCAGCTGTACCTCGCCTGGTTCGGCTTACTAGAACATGTAAAAACAAAGAGACTGGCTGAGAGATCTGATCTGGGGAGTTACAGGCTGGATGCCACATGCAGGCTGTATGCCAGAGGCTGTGAAGCAGCCACTCCTCAGGAACTTCCTGTAAGCCCTTGAGTTCCTCTGGTCACCACTGCCAGAGGATTTGATCAAATAATGATTTTGTTACAGCTCTGAATTCGGCAGAATAGCATGGTGCTAAGCTGGCTGTGTAGTGAAGAGGTACCTCTGAAGACAGATATCCAAATATCAAGATTTATAAAGGACTTCAGTGTGGCGAAAGTGAGCCATGCTAATTGGTGAATGTGCTTGGTGTGTTCTTTCCAAGCCATCAGGATTGTGCTCCCCAGCACAATCCTGAAACTCAACGTCAAATCAGAATACTTCTTTCTTTGCCCTCTTTTCTGGCTCCAGTAATCCTACATTAATTTCACCCCTGTGAAAGACCAGGACACTCTTAAGAGTGCAGGATATGCAGTTTTAAACTCAGACTCACTGTCACACTTGCTAGGCAGGCGCTGTGTAGAAAATGCACAGCTCTTTCTCTATCTGGGTCTCTGAGGAGAGGAAAGGAGCTAGTGAACCACCACAAAGGGGTGAGTCAGTACCACGGAGTAGAAGGACGCTTTTTTTGTGTTACATAAGTGCTAAATCCTGGGATATGGGTAATTTTATGAGAAAAGTGGGATTTAAGACACCATTTTCCTTTCTGAAAATTCACTTCTGACTAGCTTTGGCTAGTCATTCACTGTGTCCACTTTCTCCATTCGTTGCACAGGGCCATGGGTGCTTTTGGGCTCTGTGGACTAGAGGACTCCACCTCTAAAATGGCAAGACTTACTAACCCTGCAAGGCCAGTGCTTCTTTGTGCATTTGGGTCTGACTGTCCTTGCTTCCAGTTACCTCTCAACTGAACAGCAAAAGCCATTTAACAGACCGGTGAGCTTGGTCCTTTCAAGTCAGTCGGAAATGAGTTGCCCTCAGAAACCATTCTTCCCTTTTGTCCTCTCATCAGGATTTTGCAGTTATCCTTTTTCAGTCCTAACTGTGGCTATTTAGAACTTGAGTCTTTTGTGCTGATATGTCACTGCCACAAAAGTGGGCAGATTTGATTATCTTTCTGATCCTTGTGAGTAATCTCATTTCAAACTTTGACCTCCCACAGGCACCTGCTCCTTTTGACATCAAAGCCAGCTCTTTATCACGGAAGTAGCTTAGCCTTATGGCAAAATTATCGATTGCAGATGACTTATACGCTTTCCCTGCTGTGCTTTATCAAAAGCTGATCCACTCTTTTGTTGCTTCTTTTGAAAATTAGGTTGAATTTGTTACTGTCTCAAGGAGCTGGCTCTATGCTGGCTTATAACTTCTCAGGAATTGTCTCCATCTCTCTTCTTCTTGCACGCCTGGCTTCCCTTCCTTACACTCTGCAGCACTATTGCTCAGTGCCTCAAAGGAAGGCTGACACATTGCCCAGGATCCCCCTTTTTCATCCAAGCTTTGTGGTAGGGTGCAATTTCTGCCCACCATGAGTCTCTGTGCTCAGCAGACCTGCTCTCTGGAAAACAGCTCTCCTGTGGGAGAATGGGCAAGGCCTCCCTCTAAACCTGGGCAAGCCACTGGCCTTACTTCCTTGCTCATTCTCTTTCATTTCTTTTGGATGCACCACAGGGCATAATGCATCTCATCACCTGTATGGGCTGTCACTTGTGACACAGACATCCACTGCTGTATCCAGTGGCTAGTGTGATTATGTTTGCATTGCCATATACACAGATGTCTCCTAGAGGGCTCACCAATATCTTAAATGATAATTTATCACAATTGACTAGTTCCCATTTTTTAGACCATAGGTCTAATTCATCTGGCTGTGGTCAGTTCCCTTTCTTAGTAGAATTTTCTTCTATTTTGGCCAGAATCCAATCTTTTTTTTCTGGGGCTAATGATGCATTGAATGAATGTATCTGTTTACCAATGCCAACTTCTTCTATCAAATAAAATTACTTTTGCTACCTTCATGTACTCAACAATTTTCTTAGACTTTTCCTAAAAGGGTAATGACAAGTTTGATACTGTAAGCCAAAAATTAAATAACTACCTTATGTTCTAGTTTCAAGATCTTATTTTAAGTAGTCTATTCTTCTAGTTTTAAGAAATTGCTCCTGACAGCCTTTCCCCTTCAGTGCTTTATTCCATTCAATTTCACTTACAACATTCTGCCTGCTTCAAAAGTATTAGGGAGTAAGTGACCATTGAACACAGACTCTTCAAATCCAGGTTGAGCTGCAGAGCAAAACACAGAGAAAAGAAAACTGCCAACATTTTCTACCCCTTTATATAAAAGGGCTCAATGTGGTGCATCCCTAGAATTAACTCAAGCCCACATCTCAATTAGAATTTTTCTCCAGTTGTAGGATTGGCATGGCTTTATAGGGATGGCTGATGACATTGCACAGGATGAAATGTGAGCTAAGGGAACACGAAGCTTCAGTCTGTACATCTGGCAAATCAGAACTCCATAGGAAGAACTGCCTGCCCAGCAAGTGTCACCTGCTGAGAGTGATACTGCAAACCATGGCCCCAGACTCCCCTAAGTCTCACTATGACTGCTTAATTTAGTGCCTTCATTATCATCTGCATTTATTGTCAGACCGTGGAGTTATAGCTGTATCTGCTTTGACTTTTTTTCTTCTTTTTGTAAAATTCTGATTATATGACGTTACAACAATTGAGAATGCTGAAATTTTAGGACTAAAGAAGAGTAGAGTGTAGTTGAACAATAGCTTTCAAAGGTTTTCTTGAAATAAGCCATGATTCTTATGCTGAAATGCACATAAACAAAAGAAAATAGCATGCTTACAATAAATGGAAACATTCTTACTATCTCAAATCCCATAAAACACAAGTATAGATGCCTGCATAAAATTATGAAGTACCTTATAATTTGAAGAAATGGGAGACATGTTCAAGAACTTTTTAGCTAAGAGTGATATCTATGAGAAATGAAGATATAAAAAAGTTAACATTTACATGCATTTATTTATAGAAATAAGAAGAAAAGTATAAACACACATATGTGCACATTACTGTGAATCTTTCCTCGCTGCTCTTAATGTGTTACTTGTCTTGACTGAACAAAAGTTCTGTCAGAATAGAGACCCTATATCTACATATAGATACAGCACTCTGAACTGTGTGTCCACTATTTGGTGCTATTTATGTGTCTGATACATGACAAATGTAACAAACTGGACATCATTGATAGGAAATACTGCTTCCAAAATCTAGAAAATTGAAAAACATTCTGATTTCAAGGTGGATATTGAGAATAGATTTTGAATCTCTCTTGCATATTAAATGATTTGTGGCACTATTCCAAACTTGCATTTTTTTCAGTTCAAATTCTGTATTTTTTCTTATCTTTTGAATTATTACTAGCATAAATAACCCTGGCAGAAGACACAACCATCCCACAAGGACCGTGTTTAGAGGGTTATACTATAATCACATTCTGACATTTAATACAACACACATAATTTGAGACGATTACAATTCTGGGTCAAATCCAAAACTGATTTATAAGAGGTAAAAGTTAGGCTTTTTGTACATAATTACACCCTTAGGAATAAAACAAAGCATAATAAGGTGATAAGGTGTAAACTAGACTAGAATATATATTCACCTTTTGGTGAACAAGCAAAGCAAAGCCCATTTAAAATAAAGGAAATTTTACTGAATTTGATGGTATTTGGATTCAAAACGATCATAAAATACTTTCTAAATTATTTGAATGGAATCAATTTCACCTAGGAAGAATAAGGGATCCTAAATTATCTTAAATTATCCTACCCCATGCACACAGTTAAATCTGACAAAATGATGAGGTGACGGATTTTTTCTCTTCCTCCCTCCACGTAAAAAGTATGACAGTCATTGAAGGACTTCAGTCAGGCACTTGATGGATTTGGGTGCAGATACATCCATTTGTATGTTTTCCATTTCCCTTTGGATTCTTTCCTCTGGCCAACTATACTGAAAACTATCAGCTCACACTTCACTTTCCTTCATGACATAAAAATCCAAGCGCAATCTGCCAAAGTAAAAAAATCCTATTTTTGGTGGTATCTATTAAGAGGTCCCTTAAAAGCACTCTGAGCATTTTGCAGCCACCAGTAGCAATCACTACCAACACTGCTGTTCCCACTGGTGCAGACATGGAGAGGTGATGCCATCACAGCCAGAACAGTGGCCTGATCAACGCGTGCTGACAGCACACCTGTGGTCACATACTTTGTTGTTGGTCATGCTGGCTCACTTTGTTGTTGGTCATGCTGGCTCACAAGACCCAGAATAGTCTGTTGATTTTAGCTGAAATCTTCATATTTCTAGCAGCTTTTAAAGCTCTCCATAAAGTGCTGGTCTACCTTGTCCAGAACTGCCATTTAGAGATGGGCAAATTGAAGTGTCCTGCCTGCAGAACTCCTTCCAGACTCACAAATTACCTCAAAGGGATTGGCTGCCTAGGGCAGATGGCCAAGCAGAGGATAGCCCCTACAAAACATGTGCTTTCATAGCATACATGAGGCAGATCCAGGTATTTTCTGGGGGCCCAAAGGGTTGGCGGAGAGCCTGTGATGGCTCATTCCCACCACTACAGCCACCACCTCTTGGTCAGGGAACTGCTGAGTAGTCTGTGGCAGGACTGGAAGAGAAGTAGTAGGTAAGAAAATGGTTCTGAGTGTAAAACACAATAGGAGCCAAGAGCTGGATAACATTTACAGACAAGACCCTCAAGATAAAGTAGGTCTCAGTTCCCACTCTTGCAGAATGCCATTTGACATCTGCTTTCAGCAAGGTTTTGGTCCCTCAGCATGAGATTGCTGATCCTTGCCTTTGGGGTGCAGTGGATCACAATGCATGCTGCTGAGGCACTGAAGTTAAGAGTGCTCAGAAAGCTAAAAAAAAAGCAGGACAGTCCAAGTCACAGAGTTATCAGAGACTTGGCTGACCTGTGCCTTTGAGCCAGTATCTCTGCTCTGTGCTGTGTGATCAACGCTAACTCTGCTGAATAAATGTAGCTGTGTCCTATGCAATTTGTAAACACAGTTGCAAAAAAAAGTTATATGACACATTTTCATATTTTGTGTAGTTCCAGTCAGATAGCAACTAATTGCCGTTATTCTTCTAAGTGGGAAAAAGAGATTTCAATATAATGTTGCAGAAGAATTAGATCATATGAGTAATGGGTGTATTATGTGTTATCAATGTTTGTTATAGAAATATAGATATATATACAAAACCTAATTGTCATGAGAGTTGGGTCTAAGACTTTTAACCCATTCCTTCTGCCTTGATTTTCCTCAGAGAGAATTTCCCCTTTTGTACATGGAATAATTATTATCCTTAAGAAATGCACTCTTTTTTGAACATAAGTTCAGAAAACTGTGGTTGAAACATTCTCATAGCCCTTGAAGCCAAATAACTGATTCATTCTGGCATTTTCATCATCTTTGAAAACTCTAATGAATGCTTGAATAAAATAAAAGTCTTATATTAGCATTTATCTTATCTAAGTGCCTTGGGAGTGGAAATTAGTGACTTCCATTTTGTCACTCAACCTTTTTCTGAATTCAGCTCACATGTTTGTCAGCTGCATTGAGGCTCCGTACATAGGCACGAGATGCTGGATTTTTTACAAAATTATTCTGTGATAAAATATAGTTGCGAAGGTTTTTGCACCTATGTCAAATTAATTATGACCCTTCCTTTCTTTGCATTGAAAATACATGGTTATCCCAACCTAGCCATTTTGTCTGAAGGGCAGTACAGCCCTCTGGGATGCAATGTTTCCCACACGTGCTTTCCTCCCTTTTTCTCCAAGATATGTCATCACAGAGGCCTCCTCTTTTGTGGAACTTGCACTGCTACTGGAGAGTAACGCAGAAGATTTTCTTGAAAAACCTGATTTAAATTTATGCTTTTATAACACCAATATACTCTTACAATTTTTTTTAAAGGGTGCACGTGTGTGTGTGCACATATATGTACATTCCTTTTGTCGTTGGGTGTTTACTGTGCAAGAAAGCAAGTGAAGCTAATCTAGTTCACTAGATCCTGTGCCTGATTCTCTAGCTGAACTCTCTTCAAATGGAGCCAAATCAAATGTCTCACGGACACCAAATGTCCACTAAGTTGACTAAGAAGGATTTAAGAGTGCTGTTTAGGGGAGTTACCAGCAAGCCTTCCTCAGCTGAACTCCTTAGAAGTCCATAATCCAATATTGTGCCTTTGATAGGAGTCTTCAGTCTTTATTTTACTGGCAGAAATAAAACTCGCTAATTCTCCAATGATTCTAGGATCACAGGAATCCCAGATCCTCCGTTCCCTCTACTTTGGCTAAATCCTTTATTAGGAATTTTAATTTTCAAAGAGCAATCAGCAAACAGACCAGATAATTCTTTTTAAATATTGTCTGTGAAAGTACACATGGATTCCTACAATGTACACATACAGGCATGTCTGCTGCAGCATTCCAAATCTGTGCCATATTTTTTTTTACAATTTTACCACTTTATTCTTAGTCTGCAGGGATTAGGAAAAGAATTGAAGAGAAAAATTAGTCTGGTATATGTGGCAATCTGCATCTACTTTCCTATAATAAAATCTGAATCTTTAAGAAATAGGCTATTAAGTTTCATTTTCCAGCAATATTTTTGCTCATTATTTATTATTATAGGCTGAATTTCCTTAAGGAGCCTAAAAGATTTTGCTGTCAAAATGTCAATTAAATTAAGAAAAATGTTTGCACTTAATGCTAGTGATTTCTCTTAAAATTTTTGTTCTTCATACATAATAAATAAGACACTATTAACCATTGCTGCCTAACATCATTATTTGATTTCCCAGAGGAGCATGATGACAGAACTGACTCTCATCTTAGGGTGACTTTCAAAAGAGGAGACAAGGTTAGAGACCTTACCTGAGTGTGTGACTGTAGACACTTAAGAGGCAAGGTAGATAAAAGTTTGTTAAATGAAAAATGGATGGCCTTTTCCTCACAGACTGGAATGTATTCCCCTTGATGAGAAAGGAAATTGTGATGGGAATCTGGGACATCCTGAAATCTTAATGCAGGAATAGGGCTCCTGAGTAGCACTCATAGCAAGTCAGAACCGAGCAGCAGCTCACTGCTTATTAAAGCATTAGTAGAGTATTGAATTCCAGCAGCAGAAATTACTCATTTTTTGAACATAATTTATTTCTTTTCAGGCAGCCACTGACCCTGAAATTCCACTTGTATGAAAATCCACTTGTATGAATTTTGGATTTTTTCACAGAGTAGGACAGCACTGGAGTCTTCTATTTCCTTAATTTGTGGATTTGGGTTCAGTGATTTCAGTTGTGTATTTCTTTGTTTATTTGCTTTGATTTGCTTCAGAGTGATTCCCTTTGGCGTCCCTTGACTCCTGTCAGCTGAACAAACTGTAGCCCTGGTCTCCCAATAGTTACAGATAAAGTGTACAGGTACAGATAAAGTGCCACTTCCCAAAGCCAGCACACTTACAGATTCCACATTTACCTCTTCCAGAATGAAGCTGTAAAAGGTAAAATTAAGGTTTCTGAAAATTATTTCTCAAAGAGCAATGTGATTTTAGATTCAGAGGTTTGGTTTGATTTGGTTTTTTTTTCCTTTCTGCTATGCACTGGTTCAGCTGTCTGAAAATTAAAATAGGAAACTAGGAGGTGGTTTGGCTTTCTTTTTTGTTGTTGTTTTTTTTTCACTAGACTGCTGTGCTGGAAGTATTTTCGCACCTTATCAAGTAATCTATTCTCACAGGTATGCAGACTTTCCTAAATTTTCTCTACATAGAGTGAAAGGGCTCATTAGTTAACAGAGTTGGGCCTCTTAGTTTGAGGAAACAAAAAGGATAAAAAAGACTTCAAATAAGCAAGCAGTTTTGGACAGGAAACAGGTGAAAAGGAATCTTTAAAGTATTTCAGATTAACTCCAAAAATAAAAGCAATATAAACCAAGGTGTTTTCTGATTTACTTAGAAAATAAAAATTGAAAATCTGTTGAGTAAATAAATGAAAAATAGAATCCTGCATCTTCAGTCTATCCATCTGTTGCCCTGTCTCCAGCTGCAGCCACCTCTGATGTTTCTGAATGACATGGAAAAAAAATAAAGGCAAACAAAGACATGAGCCCTGAGAATACATCTCCCCAGTGCATAAAGGAAATCTTTTCACTGATCCCCTGAAGTCTTGATAAATTTTGGTTGCAGCGGTTGTCTTAACACAGAGTTCCAGGTGTTATGGGCACTCTTGGGGTTGTGCATAATTTATTACCCTTTCCCTGGTCCACAGACAGAGGACATGAATAAAGGATTCATACACTTACAAGCATTAAGATCAAAAAGTAGCAAAACAACAATTCCACCGAAGTCCCTGGACTTACTGGACACAGAATTTGGCCCAGACGTAGATCAAATTATATCTCATACAAGGATTTAATTATGTATATCTTTAAAGATCTAAATCCATGAGTTGTCCCTGTCCTCTCCTCCCTCCAGCCCTTTTAGGGGACTGTTAGTTTAATTATCCTCTCTGCTAGCAAGATATGACTAACTTCAAGCCCTAATTTGTCTAAGTCTTTGCAATAGATCTTGTCAGGTCTTTGTCAACAAGCTCAAAAACACCCTGCTATTGGATCTCTTTCCCATGTGTAAGCACCTAGACATGATCAATCCACCTCTCTGTCTCCTCTCAGATAAGCTGAAGAGATTGAACTCTTTAAGCCTCACGTAGTACAACTTGTTTTCCAGCTGCTGGATCAAACCTCCCAAACCTTTCATCTCGGGCACAGTTATTAGGCTGCACCCCTACCTTGCAATGTGCAAGAGCTCTTCAAAGGATTTTAGGCTGACCATCTGATATTCACACTGAAGCACTGTCTGAGGGGATTTTGATATTTCTTTTGATTCAGATCCTGGCTTTAAGAAGCTGATGGCTATGGCTGGTTTAGGGCTCAGTAATGGCTTTGCCAGAAGCGAGAAGGAGAGCAGCTCACTGCTATGGAAGGCAGATGTGCCTCCAAGTTTCTCTCTGCTATGCAGAACATATTCCTGGTACCATTTTTTTACTCCCTCTGTCCTAGAAAACACAGCTGTGGATAGATGAGTATAAGGAACAGCAAACCTCTGCTTACACCTAATAAAATACATTGTATGAATGAAGAAGGGAATGCAGCAGCCCCCAAGAAGGGTCTCTCTTCTACAGGTTACAAGCTTTAATTAAAAAACCAAAAAGTACTACAGAGGACAAGAACAGAAATGCAGAAATGTGCATACACACATCATTTGGCATTGCAAATGCAAACAAATGTGATCTGGATCAACAATTTTCAAAACACTTTCATACTAAATGAAGGTCTAATGTGTTTTCAGTGACATTTCAAATCAATCCCTTTCGGAAGGTGTGCCCCAGAGTCCACAAATATGGAATGGCATTCCATGTTTTTCCACTGATTTATGTGAGTTTTAATCAGTTTCTCATTCTACGAGGGTTCAAACTTTTAAAGATATAATTAAATTCACTAGTTACTTTGTGCTATCCTCTGACACCATTTCTGTATGAGATAGAGTGCTTTTTAAACTCATTTTACAGGACCTTCTAGTGAACTATAAGTTAATTTACAAGTAAATAATGCTATAATTTAGGAAATAGTTGACCATATATCCCCCCAAAGTTTTATACACTTTTCAAAGGATGAGTGGGCTTGAATCAGAACAGAAGTGATTGCGAGCAATGAAATGCATTATGGGAAAGTTCCTGTACATTTATAGGTTTGCCACTTAATAAAATTAAAACTATAAAAATATTTAATATAAACTAAAAATAAAATCTCGGGTCTCATCTATGATTTTCTCACATCCTCGTTGTAGATTTCAAATGTTGACGAATGGATCTGTGTTTCTCAAATAAGTGCTATGATGACAGATATTTTATGCAAGGAAAAAAATAGAATATTTTTACACAGACACAAGCAAGGTCCCTTGCTTGACAAGATTTTAATATACTTCTCACATGCACAGACTCACAGTAGCAGCTCAGTGCCATGTTTATTTCCTCACCTCACAGATGGAGTATGTTTTTTTCACCTTTCACATGACGCAGCACATCCCAAGAGAGATTTAAACCTCTTTTTCCTGGCTCCCATGTTCATTTATCAGCATCTGACTTCATTGTTTTCTAAAGTCACCCCTGAGAAGGCAGTCTGAATATCAATTTGTAATAAACAGCAAGAATTTGTTGCTGTCAAGGTGTCACAGTGCAAAATAATACATGGTTTTTCCAGACACATCTGAAACTTAAGTAACCTACCCAAGAGTCCTCAGCCACAAGGAAATAACCACGTGTCACCAGCTCTGCTTCCCTGTATTTGATATCTCTCCCCTCAGCTCTCTCAATGCAATCCTTCGAGGTGCTTATTCTACTTTTTGAAGCACACTGCTGAATCTGCAGTATCCAAACAATAATTAGCATGGAAAAACTCAGTACTGATAAAGTAAATGCTTTTCCTGAACAAACTTGTATTGCTGACACCAAAGCCCATTTGGCACAAAGGAATATGTAAAGAGAAAAGGAAATCAGTTCCCCCTTTTTGTCCAGCAGGATCTCACAATTTGCAAAGTTCCATCCATTGCTGTCTAATGAGTAGAGGTCCCCAGGTCTGAGCAGCATGAGGTGGGACCAGAGCAGTGCAGGGCAGAGCTGAGGGTTTGTCCCAGGACTAGGTGCAAGATTATCATATGCCCCCAACACAAACCAAGAACAGAATTCACAAGGGTAGCAATGCAGGGGGTCATGCAGTATTTGGCCATGAGCCTTTTGGGCTCTTGGTCACTGGCCATGGCTTGGAGGAGTACTTGTGCAGCTTCCAGAAAACAGCTGGAGACCTGATCTCCCACTCTCCTTTTAATGAACAAAGGCAAATTTAAGTCCAAAAATCACAGATGATCTTTGCAAGCTCTAGTTTAGGAGTTCTGAGTCATCAGCTTCCAAAGTCTCCCACATACAGTCCTACCTAGTGCTCCAAGTGCTTTATCTTAACTCATGTTCCATCAATTCCTAATACTATAAATGCAACAAAATGAACCTTTGATATGTTTGGTCTCTATAAAGATTGCAGTTACCTGGCAAACATAATAACAAAGTTAGGTTATTACAGCAGCAGCAACAGCCGCATAACAATTTGCATTCTAGATCCATGTCCTCGTTTCTTATAACCTTCAGGTGTTCAAAAGAGGTGCCTCATACTGAGCTATTAATTCTTTATTTAGGCACCTTGACTTTAAATGTACTGAGTGCCTCTTGGCTCTGATGAATGTCAAATAACATTCAGATGCAGAAGATTGCATGAATTTCTTTTTTTTTTCTTCAGGTCTCTGGGTCTGTCCTTGAAGGAAACACAACCTTTTATATATGTTTGTGCATATGTCTTCATTGTGCTTAATAATAACACTAATTTTACCCTTATAATAATATCAACAATAGCAACATTAAAAGGAGCCAGCGGTATGGTGTTTTAAAAGAAAAACAAACAAACAAACAAACCAGGAACAGAGTGGCCCAACCAGCTATTAAAAAGTTACCAGTGTTTAGGTTTCACAATACAAGGTTTTGTATGTAGAAATACAAAATTTCCTATTGAAAGAAAACCAGGTTTATTAACAGCTGATTTGCAATACAAACATGCAGACAGACAGGTGTGCATTTATGTACTTTATCTTTTACATTTCAAGATTTGTCAATCACAGTGTTTACATATTTAACAGTTATTTTGCACGTAACATTTTCAGACTCAGATATAAAAATTCAGACCACAATTTTTCTGTTGCATAATGCTTTTATTCCTTTGTTGCACACAAGAAACAGTCTTTTCAATAAACTACAGAGTACTGATGTTGTGGCTTTACAACAACCATTAAAGCAGTAAGGTTCCACTTTCAGGTGTCTGATGCAGAGAGGGATTCATCATGTGGATGATTAGTACCTGAACATAAGGATGTGGACAAAAATTTGAAACCATTTGGGAGCTAATGAAACTCTTATGTAGCTAGTAGGGGGAAATTCTCAAGGGCTTCAGCACAGGGAAGGAAAGTAAATTGCCTGAAGTCACCCAGAGAGCTGTTACTAGGAACAACAGCTGAGAACAAAAAGTTGAGTAGGTAACTGAGTTTGAAGTTTGAAGAAAAAGTTCTTTTTTTTATTGGAAATATCTTTTAATTGCCATCGTGTCTGAATCCTGACAAAGAAGGGAATTAAGGTATTCAGGGTAATGGAAGAAAGGAAGGACTGAAGGAGGATGCGTGGGAGGGAGTGTAAGAAAATACCATGTATCTGAGAGGGGCTGAGGTGATGACCAAGCAGGTTCTTTTCAGCAGTGCAGGGTTCAGTGTGGTCCAGATGGAAGATCTCTGAAGGCCTTTGTATTGCTCAGCTCTCGGCCTTGTTTTTCCTTTTTTTTTTTAGAAAACATCCAGGTATTGCTCATTTTTCTTTCATTATGGAGGGTATTTTTTTCCCTACTCCTTAAAACTCTTCTAAAATAAATACCTCCTTAGACATAGACTCTGTTTCATTTTAGGTACTGCCAGTTCAAAAGTTGAAGTCCTTTGCAAGTTAGGAGTTAAATCCAAGTGTTCAATTAATATAAGGCTCAAATTCTGATTAAGTGACCTGAAATTCACCCTTCTGCACTCATATTCATTTTCTAAGGATAATTATTAAATAAACATCCCTTTTCAACTGATTATCTTTTTGACCTAAATATCATGTAGGGCTTTGGTAACTTTATACTTAAAATGAACTCAAAAAGAAAGCAAAACAAAGAACAGTGATTTCAATAACATACATTGTACCAGCAACATTTCATAGAATTAAAAACTGTAATTTTTGGAAAAGGGTTAGCTTGAAATATGTTGTTTAACAAAAAGGAGGCTTCTGTCTTACAGGAATAGTATTCTAGGAACAGAGTAGAACTCTGCTTAGAACTCATATACCTTGTACTTATACCTTGTATACACTGCACTTAGGTATATGGCCAAGTCCCAGACATTTGGGATTAGCTTAAAGTACTCCAGCAAGTTCAAAAACCCTCATTGAGTACCAAAACCCACTCAGATTATCAATGATAAATTTGATACAATAGAAAGAAGAAACTAAAAAGACATTGCTCAGGTGAGGAACTCATTTCTTGCACCTTGTACTCTTTTTTATCAAAAAGAAATGCCAAAGGCTTTCCGAAAAACAGAAAATGTGCAATTTCTTTCACAAACATACATCTATGCTTTGTTTTCTTATTGTTGTTGACAGAATCCTTCATTATGCCCTTAAAGAATCATTTTATGTTTATTTGTACTGTCTATACAGATTTGGAGACTTGTTTTATGAATTGCCAGAGAGTGATGTCTTTTTTTAATAAAAGTTTATTACACTTTGATTGATTTCTCTGATATTCATTTTGTGTGTCTGTGTTTTAGAAACTCATTTTTGTTCTAAAACCCAAATTACTGTAACTAATGTACCAGAGGAGCACCGTAACTGTTAGCAGTTGACAATGCAAAATGTTTCACAGCTTTATTTGCCAATACAGACGCCATGGAAAAATCATTGAGGGCCAGTATGCCAGGATCCTTATTTATTAATTCATGGAGGTTTGCAAGAATAAATCATGAGTGTAAACAGCACAAATGTGAGACAGAGCTCAGCCACCTGATCACCTTACCACAAATTAACAAATTACTGTACATCTTCTGAACAGTGGTGGATATGTTAAATGCATCCAATATGCAAGCATTTACTAGCAGCAAATAAATATATATTTAAACTTTTAACTTACCTTAGCACAGAGTAAAAGACACTTCCACTATGAACCATAAGCTAAAGGCATATGTAAATGCAGTTCCTGTGTCTCTGCTGATGTTTGGTAGTTTGAGCACTACTCAGAAATACATGAAGGAATTCCATTTTTGGATTTCCTTATTTTGAAACTCTCTATATTATTTGCCATCATTTGCAATTGTTCTGGATAACATTAAAATTACATGTGTTTCATTACTTGGTAAGTCAATTTTTTTCTCCCAACAGAGTCCCTTCTTTAACTCAAGTAATGTTGTTTGAAAGTGCCAGTGTCTTTTTAGTGGGGCAGAATGGAATGAAATTAAATGTTTCAGTGAAACCTGAGGTGTGTGCTATTCCCTCAGTGTTGGTGCTGCTTCTCATATTGCCTATAGGGACAGCTAGATTAGACAAACACACTGAACATACTCCGTAGAGACTTTTAGGGAATAATCATCAAAATAGTTTTGTCTTGCCTTGTATTGCTTCACCTACCCTCTGAGCAACGTATCACATCTCAATAGAGACTACAACAACTGATTATTTCACAGCTAGACATTCATGCTCACTGAAGGACATAACTGAGCTGGCAGGCTTCATCTTGAAGAGAAAGAAATTGGCAACACTTGTTCAGCAACCTTTGGTGAACGGTGGTGAGGCAGCGTGACTTCAGCTGCTGAAAGGACAAAGCTGCCAGGCCCTGCTAGCAAGAGATAGGAATTAAGCCATGAAACTAATGAACAGCAGAGGAGCTGGAAAGCAAGGTTACCCTGTCCTTCTCCTGTTGAGATCGTCCTGGATTTTAATTCTGTGTCCTGCCTCCTGTGCAGTTAACAGCAGCCATTACACATGGTTAAAACAGATTTCTCTACAGATGTGCTGTCCTAAGAAAAGACACAGTGGGCCACCCTGCTGCCTTCCAGTAGTGAATATCAGAAGTGCTCTGGGCAATCTAGATTTGAAGTCAGCTTTTCTTTGGGCAGTGCTCAGGCCATGTCATATCCAGAGGTCCCTTCCAACATAAACTGTGAATCTGTTCCAGTCATCCTCCTCCAGTATTTGGCACCAAGAAATGAAAATGGTGCTGCATTGACCTGTGTTGACCATATTACCATAACAGTACTCCAGCATCAGGAGCATGGGTTGAAAGCTGGGACTCCTTTTGATTACAGCTGACATGGGTCTGGTCTCCCTTAGAGGGAAGAAATCACAAAGAATGTTGCTGATAGCAGTGAGAATGCCAGGCTACAGAAAACACTTCAGATCAGCCAGTTCACTGTTTTCACATAGCTTTGTTTCTTTTTCCTTTAAAGGCTCTTGCTGCCGTTGCTCTTACACCTCATTTGCCCTTCATAAGGGAGGTAATACTCAATTATATAGCATTGCTGTAGGTAGTGCATGCCCATGCTATCGTGTGCAGGCACTCCTCTGCTTTCTGGGGCTTCCCAGGCATTCCAGAGCCCATTTTTTAATCCACCAGCCAGCATTTGATACAGAATCTGGAAATTATTTTGCTGCCAAAAGTGTACAAGGGAGGTGGGAGACAATCTGTTGGCTTCTGCTAGAGTAAACACAAAGAACCATTCTCTCATCTAGTAAAACAATAAGATTAGTCCTTTTATCATTAATTTTTTTTCTCTCCTTCACTGCTTTGTAAACAGTGTTTGTATGACTTTGCCTCTTATCGTCTGCAAACTGAGTCTGCTTTTGTTGAAGCAGTGTCAATCACAAGGGTTTTCCTGCTCCCATACTTAGTGATATGACTGATTGAAAAAGAAGACAGGCTTTCATTTGAATCTGCAATATGTGACATAGCCACTGTTGGAAATATAAGGGGGGGGGGAAGAAAACAATGGGAACAATTTGGTAAAATATAACCCAAAGTCCTCTTGCTCTGTCAAAGAGATTAAGATTAAACTGAAGGAGGTCAAAGCTATTAACATCTAGACTACAGGATATATAAGAAGTTAGTGTCTCATTAGATATTGGCTTTCTAATTGGAGAGAAGCTTGTTTCTAATTCTTTATGTAAACACCAGCATTAGCAGAAGCTTGGGTGGTCTCAGCATTGTAACCCAGTGGACATATTTGATCAACATCAGCCTGAAAAAAATGTCCTCGATGACCAAGTTTGCATTTAAATGGTAAATATGTCTCTTGATTCCTTTTTGCCAACTGTGACAGCATTTGCAAAGGGAAAACTTCACAGTGATACTCTGTGGTTGCTTTAAATTTGTTTTCCCAAATGCCAAATTCTCCTTCACGCCATACACTTAGTTGCAATCTTATTTATGTTCAGCTCTTTGGACCACGCAAGATTACTGCAGCCACCAGGAAGGAGCACAGACATGACTTGATTTTTAATTGACTCCAATAGCAAGAGTGACTCTTGCACAAGTCAGATTATTTATGAAATATCTTTTGCATTTTCAAATCACATTATTCTCTGATTTTACGGTGCTCTCTGTCGCTTCTTGTCCTAAATCAAATGGCAAGTGAAACAAGGGAAAGTAAATCAGATATCAGCCAGCAGGGTTAGCCATTGGAAGGTGATTTGGTTAAATGTTTAGATAGCTCAATGACTGTGTTTTAGCAGGTTTCAAGCAGATCTGGTGTGGTGGGCTGACCCTGGTTGGATGTCAGGTGCCCACCAAGCCACTCTATCACTCCCCTTGTCAGCAGGATGGGGGGAAGAGAATAAGATGAAAAATAACCTCATGGATCAAAACAAAGGCAGTTTAATAAAGCAAATGCCATGCGTGGAAGCAAAGGAGAGCAAAAGATTTATTTTCTATTTCCCATGAGCAGGCAATGACCAGCCACTTCCTGGGAAGCAGGACTTCAGTATACATAGTGTTTGCTTTGGCAGACAAGTGTAATAATAAATGCTCCCTCTCCTCTTTTCTCTTAGCTTTTATTGCTGAGCAGACATCATATGGTATGATATATCCCTCTGGCCAGTTTGGCTCAGCTGTCCTGGCTGTGTCCCTTCCTAAAATTTTTCCCACTCCCAACCTACTGGTCAAGGAAGAATGTTCACAGAATCACAGAATCACTGAATCATTAGGCTGGAAGAGGCCTTCAAGATCATCAGGTCCAACCCAGCCCTAACACTTCAACTAAACCATGGCACCAAGTGCCACATCCAGTGTGTTTTTTAAACACATCCAGGGATAGTGACCCCATCACCTCCCTGGACAGATGATTCAAGTACTTTATCACCCTTTCTGTAAAAAACTTTTTCCTAAAAGAAGTTGGATAGACTTGATGCTGTCTGTCGGATAGACTTGATGCTGTGTGAGCACTGCTGAGCTGTAGCCAAAACACTGGTGTCTATTCTCAACACCTTTCTAGCTACCAATACAAAGCACAGAACTGTGAGGGTTGCTATTGGGGAAATTAACTCCATCTCACCCAGACACAATATACCTCATAATCTCCCACTGCATTAGCATATTTTCTGAGGATTAACATGTTTTGATGTGGTATGTGAGCAGCATAACCAGCAATCTCATACTGGGGGATGGATGAGTGCAGGAAGAGTGAGCTTGTGACCTCCTCCTCATACACTCTGCCATTATTCCCAGTGTGATCCACCAGAGCTTCATATCTGTAAGCCGCGCTCTCCGCAGGTTGTACTGCTACAGGGGATAGGCAAACATTCACAGGAAAAGGATCGTGCAAAGTTTGAACTGGAAATAATCCTTGGAAATTTATTTTGGCTGCTCTGCTAAAATTTGAGCCATAGGTTTTTTCTCCCACAAAAGTGTGGAAGCTGTAAAAAGTTGTGTTCAATGATCTGTCCCACAGAAAGACCCTTAGTGTGAGCCTGCCTGATCCACTGGCCCGTCTCTGTGATCCACTTTATGTGATTTCTTGCATCACCAGAGGAAGCCCTATATCTAAAACTGCAGTTTAATCATCATCATTTTGCAGTGAATAAATACAGTTCCTTGCTCAAGCAGCTGCAGCCCAGGGCTCCCTACAAACCTCTTTGAGCATAGAGGGCAGCTCTTGAGAGTGGCACACTTAATAGTGCCATCACCTTAGCTTTTAAAACCTGCTGCAGTCCTTTGATATGAGGAAGGCAATGTGTATGAAATTCTCACCTACCCTTTGGAGCACAGCCTCACTGGCTACAGTGAGGCCATCAAAGCTTTTCAAGCCCAGTTGCCTGCAAGTTACATGTGGCTCTCACCTGACACTCTCTGTTTTATCTTTTCACCTACCACTGGTCATCACTCCATGCCTACTGACACAACAATTTTGCCACCACGAAAATCATTACTAGTCTGCTCAGTTCTCATTTGGCCAGATGCTTGTGAAAAAAGGAGACTGTCACATTACTGTCTCATTAGTTAATCCAGTTGGCAATGCTAAGCATACTGGTCTTCTAATGGAAGAGATGGTACAAAAAATTTCAGGGAGAAGAGTTTTCTTCAAACAGATGAATAGTACCCCGTTATTTTGGAAGGACCAGGACAGTTTATATTCAGCTTTTTGAGAGAAACAAAAATAAAATGTGGCAAAGACTGACATGTATTCATGAAATGTTTGGCACTAGAGACCTACATTTTTCATCAAAAAAGTAATTTCACAGATTCCCATTCTCGAAGAGATGCATTTGCCTGAGCATTTAGAGGCCACAGAAAAGTATATTTTTATTGTTATTAATTATAGTGACAGTCCTGAAGGAAAAAGGTCACTTTATGAAAAGCAGAGTGTTTTGAAGAGAAATACATTTTTGACAATGTAAATCGACTAATTCTGTTGAACATTGATCTAATTTGAAAGATGAAATCATAACTGTAAAAAAAAAATAGGGTTTCAAATTTAAAACTATACAAGTGTATTTTAAATGTTTAACATAAACAAATGCAAAGAACACACTCCAAATGAGATCATCTTCCCTATCTCAGGGCACAAAGCTGGTTGTCATTTCTAACTCTGTTAACAGTAACAATGCAGCATCAGATCCTAAAACCACCAAAATTAACAGTGTCTCCGACTCAAGAACCAGTTTTCTGGTTTCTAGGGTACATGTGATACTGAAACCTGACTCTCTAATCCACCTTACCATCTGGCAATCTATTGATGAGAGCAACAAGAAAGCTCATGAAAAGATAAGACAGGCGCTATGCCCTTTTTAAAATATCAGTGAGGGTGGAGCTGTTAAACATTTTCCACTTGTTATCCACTCCTTTTCCTTGGGAAGGGTTCTTTGGGAAGCTAGTTCTCTCCTTCTAAATTCCATTTAGTCATGAAAATAGGGCAGAAGAAATATGATAAAACTAGGAAATAGGCTCAAAGATATAAGTAATTCTTAGTCTGTAGATCAGTGTGTTACAAAAGAGGTACAAAAAGGCATGGATTTTGTGTGTGTGTTATTAATGCCTTCTGCAAGTAATCATCAGAAGAAAAGGAAAACTATCTCCTTAAGAAAATATCCATAAAACAAAAAGAAAAATAAAACATGCAGTGTCAGCACTTCAATATGAATAGCATGGTTTAGAGTTTTCATGCTACCAAATTAATATATCCTTGGAATAAGCCATAAATTATAAGTTCCTTAAAAAGTGCTGCATCCAACACTTTTGGAATGCTGTATCACATTATTTTATCCTTATAGATGAAAATAAAATATCATAGAAGTAGACTTAAGGAATCAGCAGTAGTTTAGATAAAAGTGATCATGATTTGCTTCTGTTTGTTATATATAATCAGAATTAAGTCCAGACCAGTAATAGGTATATTTGATGGATTACAAGAGCCAATTTTGCAAAGCTGAAAACAATTATGAGCTAAATCATTTGGGAGAAAGAAATTAGACAGAAAATGTGGATAATAACTGGAAAGTGTTTAAAAACATTTTACCAAACGTTTAAAAAAAAAGTATGGAAGCTGGACTAAATGTTGACTTGCATAAATGTGAAACGGCTATGTAAATCAAAATAATTATGCCAAAAAGGGTATTTATTAGGATGTGAATTAGACAGAAGATAGGAACTACAGAAAATTAATAAGGATGGAAGCAAGAAGTAAGGTTTTTCATCAGAGTTCAGGACAACAAGAAAGATTTGTGGTCTTGACTACACACAACTGTAGCCATCTTAATAATATATGCAAAAATTGGTATAGTCTGTAAATAAATCTGATCTCTCTTGAAATAAAAAGACAAAAACAGTTTTGCCATAAGAGGACAATGCAATGCTGTTCATTCCAGTAAATCAGGAGAATGTTACATAGCAATTTAAATCAGCAGACCTGCATGATTTACAACCAACGGGTTTTAAAAAGCTGGCTGAAGAAAATTCCAAACCATGGATATTGCTTTTTGCTAAATCTGAGAACACTGGAGATGTTCCAAGAACAGAAAAAAAAAGTGCCAATATCTCACCAGTTTTATTTTTAAGTTATATATGTAACCCAGGTGATTGAAGCCCTTTCAGCCTGAGCTGAAAGGATAAAATAATGTAATGGCTAATAGAGGGCTAGAGGTGTGTATGCAATTAACCCTAAGCAAAATGGTTTAGCAGAAACAAGAAGTTCTCATAAGCCTTCCTGAAAAACTCAGCATATTTACTGGCCTTAGGAAGCAAAAAAAAGGCAAAAGTTGCCAGGCATTTAAAAGACAAGG
This sequence comes from Leptocoma aspasia, assembly GCA_013399835.1. Classification (NCBI taxonomy): domain Eukaryota; kingdom Metazoa; phylum Chordata; class Aves; order Passeriformes; family Nectariniidae; genus Leptocoma; species Leptocoma aspasia. Next base: position 333,113 of record VXAX01005608.1, on the reverse strand, counting down.
TGGGCCAGCAAACCAAAGCCCTTCGAAGTCTGCAAAGAGCCTGTGAACAAAAGTAACAAACAGCACTGGCATCAGAAAAGTCAGTGTCTGTCAAAGCCCATACAGATGTGAATAACCTTCCACACAGAATAAATCACCTTTGAAAAGCAGATCCTTCATCTTTTGTAGCCACTCTTTTGAAGCCAGCCCCCCAAAGTAAACAGTGTTTGTAAACCTGTCTCTTAATTTCAGTTGTCCTCTTTTCCAAACTGATATTCAACTGATATTTTTCTGGCCCAGAAGCAGGGGAGAAAGTCTTCAGTGAATCTGGTACTGTTTACTGAGGGTCATTCAGCACAAAGATGTTTTCTGTATTAGTACAATTCTGAAATGGTGAAGTAGCTCCTAACCAAGTAACGCAGCGAATAATTGGTACAACTTGCTAACTGGTTAGGGTTAACTGTGTGTAACATCTCCATTGATTTATGACTGTCAGGTTCACAGGTTGCTTAGATTGTTCAATTTAGCACTTTTCCCCCAGCTTTCAATTGAACATTTTGAACCAGGTGTTCAATGGATTGATCGATATTAAGTACAATAGGTCTCTGCACCAGTCCATAAACAAAGCTGATTTTTATAGCCTTGGTGTGATTTAAACCTTTAGCACTTTAAACCATTCTGCAGCACTCTTGCCATGTAAGCATATGCTTCTCTTCACTTTCCTTAATTGACATCAGATTGTGACTTAGCAACACACAGGGCAATGAAAGCTGCTGTGTGCCTGGAGGGCCTGATCCTGCAAATGTGTGTGCCTGACACTGCATGCAGGTAAGTAACTCCTTTGATCCCAGTGAGGCTATTCACATATATAACCCTGTTAAGGGGAATTAGTTGTAGGGGAAAGACTGACATTTGAATATTGAGCTTTGTGGTTAGGGAGAGCTTCCCTAGCACTCAGAGGCTATGGAGAAAGGCAAATCTCATTTGCTCAATGTGACTTATGCAACTTGCATGATTTCTCCCTAGGTCAGGTTTCCTCCTCCCCATAAAAAGACTCATATGTTCACCTTTGCAGCCTGCCCCCCACCTTGTGACTGTACATATCACATGCAGTCTTTTAGGGGCTCATGTTCACCTGCCAGCTGAATTTGATGCCTGGTTCAGGGAGGAAAAAGCAAAACATCAGGAGAGAAGTGAAATGCAGATGCAAGTCTCAAAGGTCCTCAGTCTGTAGACCAAAATGTACTGGATGCCAAACTCTGGGTCTGCACCATAGCATCCAAATGAACACACCAGGTAGGTCATCCCCCATTGCACGATTTGGCCCAGCTTTTACTCCTTAAATTAACAAAAACTAGGGTTTCAAAGGTTTGGAGAGTGAAGACCTTGAATCAGGTTTTGGGAACGACCTCACTCTCACTGCTGCTTGGAGTGCAGATGGCAGAGCAAGGAAGGCTCTTCAGTTCTGAAGCCAGGGTTACTGTCACGAAGGAGCTGAAAAAGAAAGGGCTGCTCCCACTTTCTTTCCTCAGCACATGTCACTGACCTGCCGTTCACACATACAAACCCATCACATTGTTCCTGACTAAGTGCTGCTTGTTTGGCTGACCTTAGCTGGAGATTTCTCTAGTACAGAGAGAGTCTGTCTGAGTATATATCCCTCAGGCATGTGGAAAATGGGTAGGGATAACAGATGAACTCAACACATGGAAGAATTTACTGTCTTACCCGGAGGTAAGAAGCAGATCCTCCTTAAGTACTTAAACAACTACAAATGTTTTCAACTCAGTGTTGGTATAAAATAATAATGAAAATAACCAGTCCTCCTTTCTTTTAAAAAGTGGGAAGAGAAGGGAAATGGAGGGAAGGTAGAGGAACGTGAGGGGGGAGAAAGGAGAAGAGGAAGAGAAAAAAAAGGATAGCTCTCTGAGCTATCACCACAATCCAGCTTTCATCTCACACACTAAAAAGGCACAGAAAATGTGAAACCATTGCAAAAGTCTTATAGAGCAAGTTAAACGACTACCACAGACCAGGATCTTTTAATATCTGTTGAGCTGAGTGTCACAGACTACACATATTTTTGCATTTAACGCAGCTTTAAATAGTATACATAAATGCATGTCGTTGAGCAGTGACAGGAGAATCAGGCAAGTACTTTTACTTTAAAAAATATCTTCCTTCTTTGTTGCTATTTCACCTTGAAAAAGTGCCATATTCAGCATCCCGGCCCCTGGACCCTGAGCACCTTCCTTTGACATCGATCCCTGTGGATCAGCCTCTTTGAGTCTAGCAGAAGTGTTTGAGAAGAGGTCAAGTTTGGCCTCAAAGGGTGTATTTTGAATCAGCTTTCTTATGTTCTTACTCCATCAAAACCTGTGAAAAGGAAATGAATCATGTTTGGACTTCTACAAGAAGCTGGGGATTATGCAAACTATTTCCTGATACATTATAAGGAGAAATGCTTATTTTCATAAATAATGCATTTATCTAAAACTATTGCCAAACAAAAAGATCCCATTCCTTAGCAGTTATATACAGAAACTGCCATAATTTAACAAACTGCAAATGAAAAAGTAACTTCTTTTATGAAGTTACCCTCATAAAATAGATCTTGTTACAAGAAGTTGCTGTGAAATAGAAACGGCACTAAGACCGGAACTGTGTATCTTTGGAATGAGATTTTACCTTAAATGCTATTCAGTAAATGAAAAGAATCATTAAATATATTACAAGCTATTACTAGAACAATCCATCCAAGTATTTTTTATTGCCATCTTCTTTTACAAACTCATTGAAAATTTTGAGGGAAAGAGGCCAGAAAACCAAGAAACAGCTAGTTTCATAAGGAATTGACATATTTTTAGTAATGATTTCAAGGTCAGTACAACTGCCACCAATAACCTGGGTGAGGTCCAATGCTGCCCCTCAGGCACTGTAGAACTGGACAGCTGAGTCACAATGAACTTTGTGACACTGATGTTCACTTTATCAGAAAAGTCTGATGATGGTTTAGTCATTTTGTTGTTGCCAGTGTCTTGATCTTAACTTGCTTGGAGCAAGTGAGGATGCCCCTTCTAGAGCTACATTTGCACCTGTGCAGGGTTTGTATAGTGTTTGGCACAGTGGGCTGCTCTTCAGCTCTTAGAGATCAAAGACACTACAGTTCTGCTACTAATTATGATGAGCACGAATATGTTGGTTTTCACTCAGGAAAAGGTTGCTAGATTGTCATTAAGAGAAGTAACAGATGGAAAAAAAGATGGAAAATTTTAATGGAATTATAAAATATAGAATATGCTGAGTTGGAAGGAACACACAAAGATAATTAAAGTCCAACTCCTGGCTCTGCACAAGATACCCCAAGAATCCCACTATGTGCCTCAGAACATTGTTTAAATGGTTCTTGAACTCTGTCAGGCTTGGGGCTGTGACCCCTTCCCTGGGGAGCCTGTTCCAGTGCCCAACCACCCTCTGAGTGAAAAACCTTTTCCTAATATCCAGCCTAAACCTCCCTGACACAACTTCAGGCCATTCCCTCGGGTCCTGTCATTGGTCACCAGAGGAGACATCAGTGCCTGTCCCTCTGCTTCCCCTCCTGAGGAAGCTGTAGACTGCAATGAGGTCTCCACCTTCTCCACTCTGAATATCCCTCTTACAGAAGGTTGTCCAGCCATATATCTGCTAAACAGCTTGTAGACAAAAGTAGTGTATAATTAGAGTCACTGGCATTTTGGTTATTTTTAAGTACAGGATTTACCTGAAAATAGTCATGCATATGTTGTGTTGCTTAGAATACCACAGTGGTTTAATCTTAAATTAAGTTTTAAAATAAAAATTGCTGTAATAATGTATAAGAAGTATTTTTTTTGGTGTACAAACAGTTGCACATGAAAATTATTTATAACCAATTTACATTTGGTTATAAAAAAACAAAAACCTTTTGACAATCCCATTCTTGATCAAAATTAGAATAATACTATTTACTAATTTAAAAATTCACAAGCTAGGCCCTTTGAAAACTTTTGTACAAACAACTTCAGATCCTCAGTTTCTAATGGTTGTTTCTGAAGTTCGTGAAGTTCACTTTTTATTTTTCGGCCACATCCCTAAAAGAACCCCAAACAAATGTTAGGCTGACCTCTGTCCAAACAACAGTTGTGAAGTTCTGCAAAAATGGTCTTTTTGAAACTCTTCATTATTAGGGCACCTCTGATAAAAGAATATCTGCCCTGCAACATCTCAAATCTGTTAATGTCTGTTATAAATTTCCCCTTTCTGCACTGGAATGAAATATGCAAAACTGCACTTCAAGGAACTGAATTCCATTGCCAGGTAGCTTAATTTGCCAATCCGTTTCATCCATAAAACCTAGTCTACACACATGGATCACATTATAGGGAATTCAAAGGTGAATGAAAAAGAGCAGCTGAGTGAATAAGGAACAGAGGATGCAGCCCTATCCTGCAAAGCTTTTTCTAAACAAGTACCAAAAATCCTAAAATTAAACCACCACTGTACCAAATGGTCTCAGTCAGATACAAAATTACCCATATTCAACCATAAGTAAGGCCAGACCTCTTGAAACTGAGTGTTACAGAAAGGTCTCAGATCCAGAAAAAAAAACAGTGGCTTGTTAAACAAAATGAAACATTAGCATTTAGGCATACACAAAACAGCCTGGGATGAAAACCTGCCCTAAATTCATGGCAGCTTCAGACAGAATACACACAAACAGATGAAGAACCTATTTTAATTACTCACCAGAAAGCTGAAAGAGCAAAGTAACTCACTTTACAATGGCATTTTCTGGAAAAAAAATATTCCCAATTCAAAGAACAGCTGAAGAAAAAATTTCAAGACAACTTCAGTTAGAAAAATCACAGTTACTACTTTATAAGCAGCATTTAAATGGTGTATTCAAAAGGTATTCCTAGGAAGACTGCATGTGCCAATACACAATTCCAGGTCATCTGTAGAGCACTGGTCAAACACAAGAGACACAAACTTGCGGAATCCTGGGCAGCTTTTTATTAAGAGAAGGACCTTTTTGAGAACTGTAGAGCAAATTAATTGATTCGGTTTCAGGTAAGACTATCTCAAGCCTTGTTTCCCACATTGCCTCCTGCAATAGGAATGTTACCTTGTCATGTATACAGTGCAGAGAACATCAGGATGGTAGTGAATATCAAGCCAACATTTCTCTTAGTGGACAGTTCTCTAAATGTGGGCAGGCAATCATATGCACATGCACTAATCAAGCTTCCCTCTTTCCACAGGAGGCTGCTTAAAAAGATATATGGTAGTAGGATTTGTGCTATGTTGCTCAGGGAATAGGGAACAGATGGAGAAAATTTAATTCCCAGGGCCTATAGCTGCTAGGGGATTCCCTCATGCCACTTAAGTCTTTGAAGTAAAAAGAAAGAAAGTTTCTCAAACCAGGAAAAGAAAATTTTACTCCCAACTAACATGCCTATTTATTTTAAAAAACTCTTTCAGCAGAGAAAACATTTCTCTGCAGCAGATATAACAGCTGTCCCAGATCCACGGAGCAATCCCATGGTGTACACTGTGGTTGTCCTGCCAATTTCCTTTTTAACTAAACCACAAAATGATGGGATGCCATCCACAAGAGAGCATATTATTCTGATGTTCAGCACTTATGTGTGGAGAATATTAACTGACCCCTTTTCTTGATTAATTGCACCTTTTAATGCCATTTGGGAAAGGGTTAGGTTGTAGTTTCCTACTGAGTGGGACAGGCAAGTGGCACAAAGGGCTTATAAATCACCCAGCTCACAGGGGCTTCAGCAGCCGTGCAAATATACAGATGTGGACAAAATAAAAGTTACTTGTTAGTCACATGAACAGAAACACATAGACAAGTGTTACTTTGAAGAAAACAAGCTAATTTTAATAATGGTAAACACAGTTATTATTGATGACAGTTGGCTGCTGGATTGGAGCATCTCGGGGTGCTCAGTCAGAATTCAGGAAAGCCAACAGGACTTGGCAACGTAGCACAGGAGTCACCAGCATGAAGGTGTCAGACAAGTGTGGCTGTCCCCAGGCAGTGGGGTGATGTCTAGGGACATAGCAGTCCACTCTGAGAAGCCTCCTGCCAGGGAGTGCTGTTTGTGTATTACACTGTGAGCAACCAAAAATGCAAGCATTGAGGATGCTGCCAGGAGAGGACTGAAGAAAAGTCAACAGGAACCAAAATCTTGTTGTCCTTTTTAAAGCCATGGGGTCTGCTTCCCTTCTCTCCTCTGGCCTCTAATTTCCAGTCAATCTCTAAGAGAACAAATGAAGATAATGTTTAAACTGTGATTTAAGCCATGGCAGAAGAAAAAGTGACCAAAGTAGTGCTGGGGATCTTTTGGCTAACAGAGCAGTTAGCTGCTCTTTTGTTGACTCAGATTAAAAGAGTAAAAAATGTTTGTATTTATTTTAGGAAAACATCAAAGGAGCATCCTTCCAACCCTGACTATAGCCTCTAGGTACTTGCAGTGATTACTGCAATAGCAGCACTTTTTTTGATGTGGCTGAGCCAATAGCTATAAACTTACTCCTTGGAATAGGAGTCTAGCTTCTTTGGTCTTTCCTCTTCCATCTCACCCTGTCAGAGAGTGGAAAGCAGTTTCATCCCTGAAATTAAAGTCCTTACAAAGACTCATTTATTTGCAGGTTTCAGGTCCCAGTGTAGAGCTGGAATGGGATGAAGGGGGATTTAATTGTGTTATAAATATCCCTGCCAGAGGAAGAGTCTGGAAAACTACACAGCTTTAAGATATAATCTCTCCTCTATCTTTTGACCACCATCTTCTCACTTCACCTGCTCCAGTCCCTCAGAAAGTGGCCAGCCCAGCTGAAGGAGGGTGTTTGCTGGCTTCATCAATCCAAGAATGTGAACTGGAGTAACAACCCCTTTGTGGAAAGCTACCTTGAGGTGCTCCCTGAATTTGCAGCAAAATTTCACCTTTCACATGGCCTCCTCACCAAAGTTCCTCATTCAGTGGCTTAAACTGTTGGTTTCCACAAAAACTAGTGCAAAGCCCAACTTGTGGCATAGTGTCCTCCAGCTGCAGGTGGGCAGAGTGCTGACACACATCCTGTGAGGTCCTGCACGCTCTCCCTTCACCCACCCTTGTGTCCTAAAGCCACAGAGGGACAGCCAAATGCCTGGCACTGTGGCCATGCAGCCCCATCCCACCCTGCAGGAAGCAGCAAAGCTCAGGGACAAGGAGATGATCCTCTTGGTGAGAATCTAGGCAAACATTTTGTGCAAGGAAGCATGCAGAATTTAACCTTATGGCTGTCTCTACACAGACATAATATTTGTCGAATTGTCCCTTCTCTGGCAGACCCTAGCACAGGGGCATCCCCAGGCTACAGGGATGATCTGGGCTCAGGGGAGAGGGACTTTGGCCCCAAGAGAGGTGGTGAGAGGTGAAAGCTGCTTGGTTCCTTCTCTTACATGCTGCCCCAATGCACAGGAAAATTAACTTGCACCCGAAAAAGGCACGTGAAAAAGGAGAAGTGCAAATTACCTTTTCATTTCACAAACGAGGAGGGAGAGGCAAGACAAACTATGCTGCTCTCAGGTCCAATTCCTTTCATGTATACTTCCTGGGGCAATGCAGTTATGTGCCTACCTAATAACTCAGTCTAGCTCCAGGTAAGCAGTCATTAGTTTTCTTGGGAAATGCTCTAGCAGTAAGATACAAAAAGTGGGTAAATTTATTCAGTCCTCAGTGTTAAAGTATATGTAGAGAGAGATGTATAGATAATGCACATAAAAATACAGATACAGGGGTACATATACACATAGAACTTAATAAAAATAGATAGATCTGGTACTACTTTCTGTAGGGTTGGAATGGAAAGAAAGAAAAAGAGGGGGACATACGAATTTAATAAGCTCAGGCATAATTGTCATGAATAAATGTTAATGCATAGGGATGAACTTTTATTTTTACTTTATACATATTAATAGGCTGCCTCTTTGTGAAAGAGTGACATCAGACATTGATAAATTTGACAGAAGTGAAAGGAAAAAATGGTTGCACTATTAGGAACATTCCTGAGGTGGTGTTGAACGGTGTCTTTGATATATCAGCCTTCAGTCTCTGAGCACATTCGTATTAACTTGTGTGTACATGCAGAATTCAAATGAGCTGCTCCTTTAGATGCTGACTTTTAGCAGCAGTCCCACCAGACAGGCTGGAATCAAACCTGCAGTTTCAGAATGTGGTAGAGTATAATTTTCTCAGTACAGTTTGTGCCTGCTGACTCTCTCAGAAGATTAGAGAAAGAGGAAGCATATAGCAGGTCGTTAAAGATCCACACAAGGCTGAAGAGTGAAAAAGAAATCTTCAATGAACACACTGCTCCAAGTACACTCTCCTATGCCAAGAGATCCACACAAGGCTGTGTTTATAATATTGCTGAAAACAGAGAGATGACAAATTCCTTGGAATGTATTCATTCACAGGCAAGTGAGGGCTAACCACAGATGTCTGAATGCCTCAAAAATGTCTGAACGTTGGTGCATTGCCCAACATGGATGCTCTTTATAACCCTTCAGGAAACCTCTGAGAAAAGAGTGCTACACCTGCAAGATATGTATTTGTCTGGAAACATCACACCAGTACAGTAAGTGTCTGAGAATCTTACAGTAAAGCCAGCATACACAGGTGCATCACATGGCTTAGGATTCACAGTGAGCCTAGGAATAAAAAAAAAGCTGAATCCATGCATCTTTTTCTCATTAGTTCATTGCTTTTAAAAACTAGACATCAGGAGGCTGGAATTTGAAGATGTGAGTTAATACTACTGACACACATTTCTGAGCAGCTTCAAACCAAAGGGAAAAGAAAAAAAAAAAAAACAAGAAGAAAGGAAAATATTTGAGACGTGGAAAAGGAGGCAGCCATGGAAAATGAATGCCTAAAGAGAAGAAACAGAAATGAGTGAATGTGTGTTAGATTATATACATTAGTCTACTAGAAAATTTTGTTTTGAAATCTAGTTTTATAGAAATATGGGCTATTCAGTGAGATTTCTGTTATAATGTCTGCTTCCAGAAGAAAAGGAAAAGCAAAATTCCTTTTTAAAAAGTAAAGTATTGAATAACCGTTTCCCCTCCTTTGCCTCATTAGCATGCAAGTACTCTCTTTGGAGACAGATACAGAAATAAGAAATAAATATTCACCTTTCTGTTCATGACATAGGAAAACACAATTAGGTTTTTATCCATTTTTTATCTGGTTTCATACAACAGTTAAAAACATTGGGGGTTTTTTCTCTTTTAAAAATATCAAAGTCTCTTTTTGGTAAGCAAATGTAGAACATCATCTACATTTTTACTTTTTTATTTCAGATGTCAACCATAGGACTGCTGGCAAATTAATTAGTGTGTATAGCCAAGATTATGAGTAGCAAAGTAGTAACAAACATTAGCTCTTCTATGCAAAAAAAAACCAAGCAATTGAATCTATTCAAGACAAACAGTTTTTATCAGACCTACTGAATATTTGAATCTCTCAATGCCTAGTATCACAGCATGCCTAGCAGTTAAAGATAATTAAAGTAATAATACACCTGTTAACTGTGGAGATATTGTGCCTAGCACCAGACTGCTTAGAATTACTAACACAAACTGGCTGAAGGGTTGAGGATGCAGTTTGCATGTTCCTGCTGGCTAAGAGAAGCCTCATACCTTCGTCTTGTTATCAGTGAAATAAGGCAAGAGTCCTTATGTTTCAGAGCAGAGGCCACAGCCTAACAGACCAAGCACCTTACTGATCATTTTCTTATTCATAATCAGGTGGACCAATTTCCCTCTTTTTCACCTGCCAGAAACAAGTGGTTTTTTATTAATACCTCTCTTAAAAGTAAACTGCTTACTTGTGCTCTAAATTGCTGCAAAGTTTTAATACATCTTTTACCTTCTCTTAAAGAAGCCAAGTATCTGCAAGCCTATTCAAGATGAGACCTGAGTTTTCGTTCACCCCACATTTTCAGCATCATCAACATCAGCATTTTAAGCAAGCATCACTGTCTAAAGAGCAGATTGTTTTTGCATGACAGAAGTGCTCAAATACTGCGGTGCTATTCAGCAAAAAATATATTCAAAAACCATAGATAAGCAGAAAGACTTTATTTAAGAGGTTCTGTTTCTAGAAAGCAATATGCTTACTGTAAGGAGAGAGGTGTTTTATTTAACTGGCAATGACCACTCTTACTCTAAGCTGGCAATAACCTGCAACAACAAATACATCCAAGTGTTTTATCCATCCGTGGATACTCATTTTCCTCCTCCTGCAGATACGTTCTTTCTATGTGTCCAGTGGCTAGAAGCCAAGAAACTCATTTCACGCTTGATAATTCATTGCTAATCAGTGCTAATCTGTTTGGGAAAACATGTATGGCTGAAGCACAGAGAATCAGATCAATTTGGCTGCTTTGTTGGTGACAGTTCACACCAAGAGCCACTCTCTGACCTCTTCCATGGGACCCATGTCAAGGTTCACTCACTCATGCAAGTTGCTCCACACCAAGAAGTTTGTCTTTTTGAGACCTGGACATTTAAAATGAACGTGACAATGAATTCTGGAGCAATGTGCACCAATTTCACTATTCACATCTCTGAGAGCAGTAGTCACTACTAATACAAGTTTACCACTTTGCATTGAATTTTTGGTACTTGAATTTCTATGGGGCAGATATCCACCAGCCCAATATTTTATATGGGCAATGATTAGGAGCAAAATTCATATCACAAAATCACGGAATATGCTGAGTTGGAAGGAACACAAAAAGATCATCAAGTGCTACCCATGGCCCTGCACATCACCATCCCCATGAGCCATGTGCCAAAGAGCACTTCTCCAAACACTTCTCGAATTCTATCAGATTTCGTGCAGTGACCACTTCCCTGATGTGCCTGTTCCAGTGCCCAACTGCTCTCTGTGTGAAGAACCTTTTCCTGATATCCAACCTAAACATCCCCTGACACAATTTCCAGCCATTCCCTTGGGTCCTGTCACTGGTGACCACAGAGAAGAGATCAGTGTCTGTCCCTCCTCTTCCCCCCACCAGGAAGTTGTAACTGCAATGAGGCCTCCCCTCAGCCTTCTCCAGGCTGAACAGACCAAGTGACCTCAGCAGCTCCTCATATGGCTTCATCTCCAAACTTTCACCATCCTCATGGCCCTCCTTTGGATGCTCCCGAATAGCTTAATGTCTTTTATGTGTCGTGGCACCCAAAACAGCCCCCAGCACTCAAGGTGAGGCCACCCCAGTGCAGAGCAGAGCAAGACAATCCCTTCCCTTGCCTGGCTGACGATGCTGTGCCTCATGACCCCCCCGGGACACACTTGGCTGCCAGGGCACTGCTGGCTCATGTTCAACTTGCCAGGACCTCCAGATCCCTTTCATGGGACTGCATTCCCCAGTCTGTACGTACATCCAGGGGCAGTCCATGTGTGAACACAACCCTGAAAATTGCAGCTTCCCCACAGAAACAGCTGTTGACTGGGAAGCAAATGGAAACAAATACCCCAAACTTAGTGAAAGCTAACAACGCTTGGCTTGGAAACCCTGGGAAGACACTCAGACAACAAATATTGATTTTACTTCATGCAAAATAATGCTTATGTTATTGCTGCAGAATTCTGTCCCTGATACTTTCCTGTAGGCGTTGAGCCATATGTTTCTGCGCAATACAGCAAAGGCGCAATTAAGCTCCTCGGTAGGACGGCGCTCTGCCAACGCCTGCGCTCTCCCAGGCAGGAGCACTGCAGAGAGGGGAGCCAAGGCACACACAGGCTGCGGGCACTCCTGCGTCTCGCCCTCAATCCGAGGGCTCAATTTTGAGTCGAGGCTGCTGAGGCATGTCTCAGCTCAGCTTGACAGATCCGCCGGGTGGTTATTCAAATGTGATGTTGTCCCAGTCTCATCTGGAACGCCGGCATGACAGCATTTCCCACTCACCCGTTTCGTTTTTTTTTTTTTTATTCATTAAAAAATAAGACAGCGCGAGCCTCTGAGAAACCTGTCTGTAAAATAAAGGTCTGCATTAACGCCAGGTATGAAAAACTGTCTTCCTGACAAGCAGTTTCTATTTAGAGGTGCATCTATCTCTCAGGGAATCGGTTACGTGTCAGCAACAGAGAAACAATCCCATACAAACAGAAACATTAGGGGAATCTTAAGGCTGAAATTTAAGCACTAAAAAGACAGAGTGCACCTCAGTAAAAGCTAGATTAGCTACCTTATCACTGCCTGCAAGCCTACATACAATATTACAGCCCTTAATTAAGCAGATATGTTTTCTCTCTGATAGAATGAATCAGATGGTCTTCTAGATTTTCTGTGTTTAGCATATATTAACAATTTGTGTCTTTATTGTGTGTCCATCATTTAATTAGCATAAAAGCCCCCTAGTCCAATGTTTGCTTGGTCATCTTTATAACATATACTCCTATCTCAAAGGTACTTATTTTAATAATTTCATCAGTACAGATGTACAATGAGTTCCACAAGACATTTTTCTCTTTAGAGACAGATGTACTTCTTAGCAGTAATTCATTACTTATTACCTCGCAAGCTGTTTTTCAGACAAATAAACTCACAGTTCCATTACCAGTATCTTTTAATGATGTTTCTGTTTCAGATTGCTTTATTGTTGGAGTCTAATCCAAATTTCACTGAACTTTCCCATTAATTTCAGTACAAGGCTCTGTTCTTCATTTTCCAAGCAGCTCAAAGCACATCTCAGGAAAATCTGTATACTATTTATTCAAAAAGACATTTTAAAATAGAAAGCAAAATATTTCTTTAACATTAAATTGCTTCTCTAATGAACAAAACATCCTACAGAGGTTTTTCACTAGTTAGCTGAGAGCACATCCTAGAACACACTAAGTGAAAGAAACCTGCATGTTGAATGATAAATGGCAGCAGGGTGTTTTCAGAATTACTTCAGAGGGCAGCACAAATGAGTTTCATATATAGCCTTGCAAAATCATCATGTTGGGCAGATTTGAAAACTTATTCAAAATGGTAATGTTAAGACTGAGAACAGATAGCATTACTGAGGGCGTTAGAAGAATAAAGTGGTCTCTGGATGTCTGCGTTATGCACCACCTATTCCATGCTTCCAAACAGAAAAATGAATCTCGGAAGATTTTGTGCTGGGAGACACAGCTTGCAAAGAGACATAACACTGAAAAGTAGAGCCTCTGTAGAGTGACCCTTCCTTTTTTGCACTCTCCTGAGATTCCACTTGGATTATTGCATCCAGCTCTGGGGCATCCAAACTAAGGAGGACACCAGCCTGTTAGACAGGTTCAGAGGAGTGCTACTAAAGTGATCAGAGAGCCGCAACACGCCTCCTGTGAAGTCAGACTGAAAGAGTTGGGATTGTTCAGCCCGGAAAAGAGAAGGCTCCAAGAAGACCTTGTAGCAGCCTTCCAGTCTATAAAGGGGGCTACAAGAAAGCAGCAGAAGGACTAATCACAAGGACATGTAGTGATAGGACAAGGGAAAATGTCTTTACACTAAAAGAGGGCAGGTTTAGATTAGATATTAGGAAGAAATTCTTTACTGTGGGGCTGGTGAGGCACTGGAGCAGATTCCCCAGAGGAATTGTGGATGCCCCATCCCTGGAAGTGTTCAAGGCCAGATTAGATGGGGCTTTGGGCAACCTGATCTGGTGGAAGGTGTCCCTACTCATGGCAGGGGAATTGGAAGTAAACGATCTTTAAGGTTCCTTACAACTCAAAGCATTCTGTGGCTCCCCTGCAATTCTCTGTACTCAGCATATTTCTGGTTATTGGAACCCTGGACTTCACACAACAAAGGACTTAGGTCTTTGAGGACCTTCTGAAAATCCTCCCTTATTTTATAAAGTCCTTGATCTTGTGCATTTTACAACCACAAACCTCCCCAATCACGCCCACTCATTAAATTGATTGGTACAAACTATGAGCACATGTGAAAGCCAAATCAAACTGGGATTTCACTATGATAAGCATGGCGATCAGAAAATGCCAAAGGGGAATAATCCATTTAGGCATGAAGCAAGAACGTCAATATCCCCCAGTTCCATGGTTCTCCTTAATGGTTATGACATTTCACTACTTAAATTGTGATTCACTCTTGAAAAGAATTCTAAAAATTTTAAAGGATACTAAGAACTTTTTTGTGTAGAAAATTCACCCATATCTTACCTCTTGATTTCCTCCTCTTACTTTTCTCCAAACTTAAAATTTCTGGTGGTTTTTGCTGTTAAGTACATACTATGGTTTCAATGATTTAGAAAGAGCAAATGGGAGATTTAAAAAATTAAGTAGTTTAAACATTAATTTAATAACTATGTTTTATTAAGTTAGGAATATTGAGTACTAGTCCCTCATACTTCATACAAAGAGAAGGGAAGAGTTACCCTAAGGGCACCTCATGATGAGGGACAGCTATGCTTATCAAAATAGTAAAATAGCAAAATACTAATTATCTATAATTTATAATTTTTTTCTATAGGGTGGGACTGGTGATTGACCCCCTAGTCCTAGAGAGGACTTGTTACACAACTGATTTTCTTTCCTTGTCATTACGAACTTGTTCCCTATAGTTTCTTTTGTAATTATTTATTCAGCAGTTTATTAAAACATAAAAAAGAAAAGAACTTGTCATTCTTTCCTGAACTTTCACAAAAGGATGAAGAGATTTAAGCAAGAGAAAAAAGTGAGATCCTGTATTCCTGTCTTATCAATATCAGAAACTCATCCTAATAAGGATTACTCCTACACTGACACCACAGCTCTTCCTGTTTCTATAAAACTATTCACAAGTTGCATATATTTCCATATTTGATCTGCATTAATATTAAAATCCTCCTGAAGTTTCTGGAAAGATTTACATGTTTTATCATCAGATAAATCCTTTATTATCTTGTACCAAAAGTTCATTCTTCTTGAAAATGCAATAAATATTTTATTTGAACAAACAAAGCAAAAGCAATTAAAGAAAAGAGATGCCCTAAGAAAAAAAGAAATCTGGAGATTGAATTCACAACTGCCTTTGTTGTCTGCATAAGAATTTCTAGAGTCAATACCAAATAGAAAAAGATGTAGCAAACACCAAATCTCGTATGTAGAAGTCAGAAGAGATACCAGGGTATTATCCTCGAGCATTACATTACCATGCACTGCTATATTGGATGGATGGGTAGCAGAAGAGACAGGATATTGCTGTGGTTGCTGGAGACAGAATGCAAGAGACAGGTGGCATGACAGGACTGAATAGACAGCAAACCCTCCGGTAACGCTGGCAATAGGAAGCGGTAAGCAAAACAGTACCTTTTGGATTTTGTTTCCCAGGAGCTAGAAGGTGTTGAAAGGTTTTATTTATTTATGGTCAATCCTTTGGAGCTGTAAATCTCACAAGACGTTGCTCAGCAGATCAGAGACTCCTCAAGAGCATCACACCTTGTGTTGCTTCAGCACTTCACATCCACCTCCCAAGACGTGTGCAGAGGGTTGCATGGAGGGAGGCATTAACAAGAGAACAAGGGGAAGAGAGGAGGAACAAGAAGCTCTTCTTTCATTTGTAAAAGCATACCAAAAGAAAAGAGTGAAATAGATTTAAAGGGAGATAATTTTAAAAGTGTTGGGACTTGTGTCTGAGGCAAATTTCATTGTCTTTAAACGTAGCCTAGGTCTCAACTGCTATTTCATTCAGAGTATACACAGCAAATGCTGCTGGTCTCACTCCTGATCCTCCCAAGCAGTTTAGTCCTACAGTAAAAAAAAAAATTCACCTTTATCTTATTTGGCTATCTCTCTTTTCGTACCTGCTGTGCCTTGTGATCCCCGTCTCTGTGCCATCTGTCAGTGAGACAGGCCAGGGAAATAGAGAACCACTGGTACTTACAACTCTTGAAACTTCTGGATAAATCATTAGAGAACATGCTATAGGGAACAACTTCCCAATGACAAGGAAATAAAATCAATTTTATAATAAGTCTTCTCAAATTCTTTTTTCCATAGGGTCAATCCTCAGTCATTCCCATAGAAAACTCTACCCAAGAGGGAGGAAAAGAGAAAAATTGTCTGAGGTTTCCCTCTGAGAACATTTCACTTCTTCCTCAGAAGTGCAGGAATTTGCTCTCCATTGCTCTGTGGAGCAATGATGAGGGGATTAGTCTACAACTCCATTAAATTTTCCCAGAGCCACAAGGGCTGTGCAATCTCTAGCTCTTTTGTAAATGATAGTTTGCTCAAAAGGCCTCCTGTTATGCTTGAAATGTAGGACAGGTGTTACCACTTTAGCTATAGACCCACACAGAGAACCCAGAGACAGGGGAGTGAGGAGGTGCCTTGGGGTCCACAAATACTCTTACTTCATAATCCATACCAAAAAAAGGGAGGGGGCAGGGGGCTCTCAGGTGAAGATTATATGAAAAAAATAGGTTTTCTATTGGCATTGTTACTTTAGAGGGGAGTGGAAAGTTTCCTATTCTCCAGCATCCAAACTAGCACTAAAACATTGGTGCATCACGCAGGACAACACTGAGTTTTAATACAGATCTTTTTCTTGTATAAAAAGCCACCCAGTCGCTGTGTTTCTAGGACTGCTATCTACAGAACACATAATCTTTAACATGTCACAAGCCTTCCTTGCTCTCAGAGTTTGTTTCATGTGATATCCTTCTCCTGCCATTTCCATTTCAGAGTAAGCTCTTTTACATCCCCCCACTCCACTAAAATGCTGATATGTCACTGCAGCTGAAAGTAAGGGGTAGTGACTGAAGTGTCATATTTGTGGAAACACTGTGCAGATGACCCACCATGCTGACAACCTGAAGACTGTTTTTTTGGTCTGGTAGTCCCATTTCCTCCTCCTTTGCCACTTCCCAAAAGTCAAAGTGGACATATCCATGTGTTATTGTCTGTATGTAACACTGGTTTTCAGGACTTTTTTCTATGTACAAATAGTTTTGACTGAGGTCACTGGGTCTTGTTTTGAAGACCCCAGGATTAATTTTTCCTTTCATACCTGCAAAGAAGGCAAAGTTCCACATCAGTATCATTCATCAAATCCATGATTTCATGACGGTAAAATGGTGGGTATGAATCTTATTACCATAGTGATTCCCTTGAGCTTCTGTGGTGGAAAAAAAGGGCATCAAACCATATATGAATAATTGCTGTGGTCTTTGAGGTCCCTCTGTTCTACTCATATAAATGGAGCATCAGCAAAAATTATTATCAGGTCAGGTAACTCTAAGGGTGAGATCCTCAGCAGATGTGAATCACTATCACTCCAATAAAAAAAAAAAAAAGGTCACCATTAATGCCACTTTGAGATTTGGATTTAGGAAGCATTTATCTTACTGTGCTCATTTGAATTTATGAGGAACCTGTACTTAAAAATTAAATTGCATCTGAGAGTCAGGAAAAAGAATCAGCTTTACATGAACAATTAAATGTGATAAAAGTGTACCAAACAAAATTCAGGGTTCTTGAATTGCTAGGTAATTTATCTTAAAGAGCATGCAGAAAGGTGTTTCACTGGCATAAGAGGCTGTGTGGAGATAATATCAAAGCTAACACAATACCACTGCTGTTACCATTAAAAAAAAACTTCATCTGCAGTTAAAAAGATAAACTGGCCACATAAGAAAGGTAATCCAAAATCTAAAATTAAATAGTTTGCAGTGTCCAGTTAAATTAAATGAGTGGAACAATCTAAGAAAATACAGCATTCATTTCATGGCTATTAAATAGATGGCTATCGGTGCTTGTTATGATTATAAAATTACACTTCAGATGCTTACATCTCCCCACTTTTTAACAGTTCCAAGAGCTATAGCTCTGGCACTTCTCTATAGTATAAAAATATAGCAGAGCTTCTTGCAATTTCCTGAGACACTGCACCTGTAATATATTCATGCTAATTGCTCCAAACTCATGCATACAGATGACAAAAGAAGCTGAACGGCAATTCAGCTTTTTCATGCAAAGGAAACATAATTGTTTTATAATATGCTGTAAGTTTTGAACCTGCAGGTTAAGTATTCGTTTAATTATTTAGGGAGAGGTTGCACTTCTACTCCTCTCCATGTAAAAAGGCAGACTGCCTTGGTGCCATGCCAGGAGAAGGATGAGGAGGAGCTCGAATTTTGAGTTTTCCTTCCTGTCTTGCTTCTTCCTCCATCTCTCCCTTTCCTCTTATTACAGATGCAGTATTGCTTCTACTGCCTCTGCTCATCCACTTGCCACTGATATTTTCAGAAACAGGTTAGTTGAGAAAAATATGTTGAAGAGCAAATAGAGGAAGAGGAGAAGAAATGTGTTTCCTGCACAGGCAACTGATTTCAACACGGGTATTACAAATCTCCTAAATAAGATCATTTACTGGTTAAGGGATTTTATTTCAGACCCTATCAGCAAAATGGTAGGAAAAAGAATGGTTTTGATACAAAGTCAAATGTATTTTGTGTTTCTGATAAGAGAACTACTTACCTCTGCAACAGCAGACCTGGTAAGATGTATCAGTAGCTACCAAGTATCTCCTTTGGCTCAAAACATTGAAGCCTGCGTTTTTCAAAATGGAAGAACCAATTGTAAGATTTGCATCTAGATTTGTGCGCATGTGTGATCCAGCAGTTGTAATATGTTGTCTGCACCACACAGAGTCATTAGCTTTGTCTAAAGGTACTTACTACATTAAAAAATCATCAAATGTTATGAACATGGCTTAAATTTTCAAAAGACTTTAAGTAATACTTTCCATTTGTATTCCCTAGGTAATAAAGAGACTTAACAGAATTAAGCAGTGCAACATCTTCCTCATAGTCCTGATCCTACCTCTTAAAATACTCACAAAATTTTCCATGGATAGGCACATGGAGGCAACAGAAACCTGCTGAGTAGAGTATGGATCAAACTAGTAAGAAATAAACTTTCAGGCAAAGGGAATAGTGCTCACACATGTCCAGAAAGACAAAGTCTCTTTTTAGAGCCATTAAGCTCCTAAATGATCTCAGCCACTTGTACAATACAAAACACCAGATCTACATTTTTAAAGATGAAATGGCAGCCCAGGAGCACTGAGAGTTTTGGAGTTCCTGTGAGAGTGTGGAGAACAGGGTCCAACCACTCCTTCTGCCCAAACCACAGCCTGAGCTTGAGTTCAAAGCAGCACCCCAAGACAGAATCCCAACAGTCAGCTTACTCTGGGGTAGGAAAATTCTCTCAGACACCAACACAAGAGATTTTCCTCCTCATAGAAATAATTTGATATGCAAAGGACTGAGGTAAGAAAGAGTGTCTTTAATCCCAGCAACTAGGAAATGTATCTAAGATGGGTGTTCAACTCCACATCTGATAGGTATCACTGCTCCAGAGCAGGAATCTGAGCCTGGCTCTTCTACATTTCTCTCTCTGCTACATTTACTTAGAGCATGTTGAGACCATTCTGGTAACATCAGGTCCATAGCAAAGACAGTCTCGTTTTGAAGGCTTCAAGGTTTTAGCCACAGCAGTCCTTGAAGTAGATCTCAATATTTAGGTGAGTTTGGACAGCAAAATCTTGAGCATATGCAAAACATAACATGCTAAACTAATAGTCAGGAGGTAAGTGACAGCTGAGGAGTAATTATTCCAATGGTGCATGAGTGCTGGGACAAGGTGATGCCTACATTCTGCAGCAGATTATGGTGACAGAAAAGCTCTGAGCTGACTTTCACAGTACATCCACAGAGTTCAGCACAGCACCATGCAGAGATAGTCGCATAGGTCTCAAAGGCAGCTCAGCCTTTTTGGTATGGCAGAACATGCATTATTAAATTCAATCCCTGTTTCTCAGCAGAGCTAATTAGTTCAGGTGCAGCTCAACACTGCTATAATTATACTCCATCTGCTTCCAGAGCTAGCTAGTTTGGGTGCTGAGAGCTTGGAAATTTCTCTGCAGTACCCCCTCATGGGAGGGGGCATGATACTATTATGTCCTTAGGCGTGAAAAGAGATGGATTGACGCTTTGGTTTCTTTGATGATGAGAGCCTTAGCAGCCTAAATCCTGCCGAGTTAAATCCTCTCAAGGGACAGATTTTTTAAGATGTTTAAATAGCTAAAGCCCCAGGTATGGCCCCAGTGAGATTTTTGAAAAATGCCTCATAAGCACTAAGTGTTTGTTGGTGGTAAATGACTCTGTATGGCAGCACAGCAGTGAGAGCCCCATGTCAGACATCCAACCGAGGCAGTCTGTCGCAGGCAGCAGCCCACAGTGCCCCGGCTCTTACCAAAACTTTGTTGTACTCAGGCTGGCTCTGCTGCCTTGCAATCCAGCATGTAAGTGCTAACTTACATGCTCATTTGGCTACACAAAGAATATCAAGCCTGTCTGCTTCTCAAGAAACAGATAGTGACAACTCAGATGAATGCTAATTTAGCATGCAGTATTTGCTCGCTTTAAAATGAAGCCTTGATCCAAAGACTTCTGCAGTGAATGGACTATCTCTCCTCCATGTCAATTCATATTGGATCAGGCCTTGAATTTGTGGCATGAAGCAATTAGTATAAAATAGATTAGGCAACAACTTCCTTTATTCAGTTGTACAAGTTTTTTCAAGATGAACTGATTGCCCACATTTGTTTCATACAGGCAGCTAAATCATCAATACCAACAAGACTGGCATTAATCAACAGAATTACCTCCTCACTCTCACAGGCATTTAGCTTCATATCACTTTACAAAGGCTGTCAGGGACTGTCTGTAGCTTCAAGTACAATACAGCAGTTCCACAGCATGTTTTTCCAGACACTGGAGTCATCCATATGCATTTGGCCTGCAAGCTTTTCAGCAGCACACTCAAATTAGAACATTTTCAGTGACCACATGAACCCTGCAGCACGTTCTCCCCCCACCTGCTTTGTTTAACCGCCCATCACTACACTTTGATAGCATATATGTGTAGCTGTGGATACATATGTGCATAAGTGTCCAGAGGGTGTGTTCTGCTTCCATGTGTGCTGTGCAGGTGTGACTGGCACCTGCATTTAACAGGATATCATCTATGTGAGCATCTGTGTCGCTGCCATTATTACTTTGACACAACACACTGCTGTCAGTGCCAGCTCCCCCAGTATTGCTCTCTCAGCCTCTGCTTGCTTTCTGCTTTCCAGGGGCACTGGCTAAGGCTGTTGAGACTATTAGACATTGATTGAAACTCAACCAGTTGCTATTATTTAACCAATATGTAGACATTACTTTGTGAAACTATTTTAGAAAGTGATAAAGGGAGCTGCCCCGCCTCTGAGGAGAAGAGCTCTGCATTTCTGCTCTGGCTTAGTTATGGCTGTCTCACTGCCAAGCTAGTCTCTCAGAGTGCAGACAGCTTCCTATGCCTTTTCAGACATGAAATAATTACCTGTTATATATAAATAAAGGTTTCTGCCTATTACTTGTGTATATTCTGTGAATTCTGTCTTGCTGTCCTATCTCTCACGGTGCACTGCAGCTGTGGACCATGTGAATGGAATGCTGTGAGAGGTGGCACCCAAAATGCCTGTGTGAGCCTAGCCCTGTGCCCCAGCTCAATAGTCATCCCCACCAGTACCCTTTGCCACCCCACAGCACCTGGCTTGCGTGTTCTGAGGAACTCTGGCTCTCTTAGACACACTCCATCAATGGCAGCAGGCTGCCACAAGGCAAATCAGACTGAAAGGCAGTAATTAGTGACTGAGGTGGTAAAGAGCTGGTATAAGGGATTTTTGCCCATTTCTGTGCAAGGCTAGCAGTTTAACTCAAAGCATCCCCTGCAGTGGTTTAGGTTGTTAAAGCCCGACTGTACTGAAAAGAGGGAGGACTGGCAGGCCGTCACGGCAGAGAGGCATTTTGAGAACTGTCTCCACTCAGTCACCTCATCTAGGCCGAGAACTCTGTGCAGTGTACATTCGAGCAGGTTAGTTAAAACCACTAAAAATTAAAAATAACCTCCCTAGTTTTGCACTGGGCAGTGGACAGAATGTCACATAAATGATGAAGCTCAGCTGAGAACAAGAACCTAAGAACTGAGAGTCAGGACATGGCTATGGAATGAGCTGGACGCAATAAAAAGGGATCCAGGAGTTCTCAGGTCTGAAGCTCGGCATTAAGGTGCAGGCCAAAATAAAACTCTCTTAGGCATGACCATAAGTCATTCAAGAAATCTCATTTGCCTCACAGACTACAGCTCTCCTGATGACCAACAGGTAAAAGGCAAATGCAGCAGAGGCAAAAGCAGTTTTCCAAAACTCAGAAATAATTTTTTCTTTGCCTTTTTGCCTTGTTTCTTTCTTTCCTTCTTCATCATTTTTTAACCTTCTCTGTGCAAAGAGAAACGTTTTCATTCCAGTGTCTGCTTCAGCTTTAAATTTCAAACTTTCAGTTTTTATTTTCCAGTTCTCATTAATATGTTACAGATTACTTATTTTATTAATTGCCATCTACTTTACTAGTTAATTTACTTTTCTGGGAAATAAATACTTTCCTGACCTGTTCCAGTCTTGTAGTAATGCTTAGCCAAATATCTTAAGGCAGTGAAGGAAAAAACAAACAGCTGAACATCTGCTGAAAAGGTTGCAAGGGTGAATAATCTTTAATAGCTTCTAATGAGCTTCCAGAAATATACTGCATAAGGAGCAATGCATAGGTACGAGTTCTTACACCCTCACTTGTAAGAGCACCCTGCTCAGTTACTTCACTCACTTACAGGCAGGAGCAAATTCAGATGCAGAATATGTTGCCAGATGCTTTTAAAAAGCACCCACCCTACAAGGACATATCTCTTACTTCAAGAAACCATTAATTGTTCTCAACACCGCCCCTGCTTTTATGCTTTGCTGGTGCAACTCACGTCAGGAAGAGAGGAAGGAGTCCTTTATCAGAGCTGAAGCTCTCCATCACTTTGGTGCACCACTTGTCTGTCTCGGAGCTCCAAAGAGGCAGACTGAGTGAGCACACATAGGAGTTCACCTGCAACCTGCATCCAAAGGTTCCTGTGGTGATGCAGGTCAGTGCTGGCCCCAGAAGTGAGCATCAGAACGACAAGCTCAGAAGTCAAGGAGGGCATCTTGTACAGATGTAGAAAGAAGTGTTGCTACTATTCCCCAACTTATTGGCTAAAGTAGTAGCATGGAGGTTGCTGAAGAGTGTACCCTTCTCTTTGTCTTGCACTTCAATTTCTCCTCTTTGGGCTGCCCTCAGTTCAGCCACATACACCTGCCTGCCATGCTCAGGCAGAGCATTTAAGTAAATGCAACACAAGGAAAGTCAATAGAGTTTCACTCACTCACAATAGAAGTAAATTTAGCCATAAATCAATAAAGAAAAGCAGAATGTTCCCTACGTGCTTGTTCTTGCCACTGTCCTTCATCTGAGGAGTTCAGCCCCACTTAGAGAATCAATGTATCAATAGAGAGTAAACTGGGTTTTCAATAAAACTGAAGATGTGCGCAGATTCAGCACTGTATGATTATTAATTTCCAAAGTTAGACACAAGCTTTTAACAGTTTCCACTAAATCTCTAAATGAAATTGAAGCACTTGGATAATTATCAAAAATACTGTATTAAAATACTCTCCTCCATCCCTCTCCATGTGCAGAAGCAACTTGGCATATTCCTAGGGCAAGCAAGGATACACTCTCGACTGAAAGCAATGGTGCTTCACTGCCTCTTATTTCTGGGATAGCCCTAAGCTCATTCTGCCACCTTGTGTGATCAACATATAATACAGCACAGTCTCATTTTCAGGTCCATATTTCTTATTCCACTCCATTAGGTCTCGCCTCTTATTTAGTACTCCTCAAAGCTGGGAATCTGTTAAACTATGTGCAGATAACCACTCATCTCTGATATTCTAATACAGACTGTCAGAATGAAGCAAATTTAATGTTTCATTCATACTCCACCTCCCTAAAAGCCACTTAGTTTTAATAGAGCAGTGAATAATTCTTATTAATTATATGAAAGAATTCACATTCTGTTAGCTTATTGTTAGACTGTGGTTCTCTTGAACTTCATTGAAATTATTTGCTAAATAATGCCTATGAATATTTTTAGCTGGTATTATCCATTCAAAGCAATTTGTTGAAAACAGAAATTCAGTTTTTTAAAAAAAACCTTGTGTTGTGTGACTAGCCACTCCTTCTCTTATGGCCTATTATTTCACCTTTATAGAAATAGTTTCTTTACATTTAACCTGACTGGAAAACTGTGAATGTTAGAAAAATATTTGGCTTTCAGTGTAAAATGTCTGTTGAAAGCAAATACAAAGGTAGTCTTTCAAAAGGTGTGCCCACTGTTTTCTCAATGTTTCTAATTTCTGCTGCTGCATTCAGTCATGACATTACAAATAAAAAGGGTTTTTTTAAAAAAAAGCAAAAACCTTTAATGAAAACCCCAGTTAAAGCCTGTAGGATAAAAGTCTTTGTTTTGATTAGCTGAATGAATTCAAATATCTTGTTCTGGAAACAGGCAAAGCATTTCTCAAGTTCATCTACAAAAACTGTCTGAAGCTTTAGTTCAGACTACCAAGAGAGGCTCCGCAAGGGATTCACACACCCAGGAACGGCGGCCGGTACAATGCAAAAATCAATAATGCTACATGAAGCTGTTACCTACGGATGTCATCTCTCTTCTGAACACCAGCAAGTGCCCATGTGCGTCGTAGGTACTGAAACACATAAATGTGACACCAGCTGCCAGTGTAGAGGGACACTTCACCCTGTTCACAAAAAGGCACTCAGTAAATCCAGTTTCTAAATGCCTGTGAGCTGTGTGCTGATCTGCTGTTAAGCAAAGGTGACAGAAGGTAGGAGGCAGAGAAAACAATTATCAAAAGCTCCTTCTAAATCCTACAAATGCAGATGTTGACATCTTTTATTGCCTTATGCTTTACAGATATGGAACTACATTTCTTATCAAAGTGAACTACGACTGAGACTTAATTAACCAGAACTGTGGCGCCTACAAGATCTATGCTAAAAGCACAGTGAATGCAGTCAAACAAAATTCATTCCTGTAATCTGGTGTTAATGCCTTTTACACAGGGAAATATTTATAGCTAAAAGCTGATGTTTTCACTTCATACTTCTGGAATACAATTCCTCTAACAGAATCTCATCATCACCTTAACTTGTGGCTGTGGTCAGAAAACTGTTTATGTTAACATCATACCATTTTATTCACCTTATATTCTGCAAGTGATCAAATCACAGGGCTGATCTCCAGTCCTTCTGTGAGGAGAAATAATTGAGGCAGGAAGATTCACAGTGATTTTAATAAGAGCCAGGCAAAATATGTCTACAAGATACAAAGTCAAAAAAATATGCAATTTGCATGTCCCAGACAGCTTTAGTAAATTTGGAATTTGGCAGAAATCTTCAGGCCACACAAACGCCCTCCTCCACAATTAATAATGAAGTAATTGCAGAAAAATTTCTTTTGTTTCTTGAATGACCCTGTGCAAAATTTTGACCTTTCTTTTACAAGATTTTTACTAAAAGGATTAATAAATAAATATATTTAAAACCAAAACTGAAATTTTTGCCTCCAACTGTATGTTTCAGGTTGACCTAAAAAGGAAAATCACATTAAAGTATGATTGAAAAGTAAAACCTTCAAAACATGTTACACACAGTTCTAATTTCAAGAGGCTTTGGCTCAAGTTTCAAAAGCGCAGAGCAACCCTACCACGTGCATAATTATCCTGGTATAAGGGAGCACACAGTAAAGGGACCTGTAAAGTTTGTATCCCTTTACAGGCTCTTCCAGAGCCCTTGGCAAGTCATTTCATTCTCTTATATCTCTATTTCCCTGTCTATTAAGTCAGGGCAATAATACCTACCTTCCCCGAAGAGGTGACAGTAATTAAGTCAATGTTTAGCATAGCACTTTCAAGATGCAAATCTCTGCATTAAAGTTCTAAGTACTGTTATTATTATCATCATTATCACCGATTATCATTAGGCTAAAGCTACTTTTTAATTCTGTATGCTCTCATTCTGAGAGATACATTCAACTACCATTGTAAGCTAATTATACCATCTACTCTTAAGTATAGGAGTACAAAAGCATACCTTCTGCTGCATTTGCAGTCTGTTCCCACTTTCAAATTCTCTTTGTGTAAAGGAAAGTATATTCTTAACTAATGCCTTAAGGAAGTTTGCATGGTATTGCCAAATTAGCTCATTGCAATTAGTATCTCAGGTTTCTCTGCAATCCCAGGAAAATAGCAGTAGCCACAAACGCAGTTAATAATGATGACTTTGTAAAACAGAACTGGAGGCTAATATTGAAAGGGCTGTCAAAGAGCAAAAGGCTGCATTTCAAATGACCTTTAAATCCGCTGCAACTCCTGCGGAGGATAAGAGGTAACATGAGTGACAAGAAAAGCCTTTCCAGCTCACCAGATTTCAACAGGTCAAAGAAGCATTTGTAATGAATAAATAAATAGATAATTCATCCCCCAGCTGTTTCGGCAACTTTTCTGATATGAGCACAGGTAGGAAGCAGGTCTGTGAAGCTGGATGGATTTCACAGACCTGAAAGACTTTTAGAGAACCAAAGAACTGAGCCCAAGTTGCTCATTATGCAGGACAGAAAGGAACAGAAATTTGCCCACAGGGCTTCAGATGCACTATGTATCTGTGAACGCTAAGGCTTTAAAATGCCAGTGTCAAAACTAGTGTTTCCTAAAATCATCCTGACTCAGTTTCCTCTGGTTTTGCTCACAGGAACGTGCAGCCACCCCACCCTCCCTGCTCTGGAAAGATCAATGTGTATAAGCTTCCAGATGTCTGGGCACAAAGGTGGCCAACACTAGGTATACCTCAAAGCTTACCTCTTACAAAAACAGACATACACAGAGACACACAGTAAAGAGGTGGTGTGTCACATCTTCACATGCAGCCATGGAGAAAACCACTTTTATGCATTAGGACAGCACATTAGTGGAAATAAATAACTAATTTTTAACAGGTATTGAAGGTTCACAACTGTCATCCTTGAAATAACCTCCTCAAGATGAGACATTTTGTAACAGTGTTTTGCATTTACACATTCTTTCTGTCTAACATTATCAATGCAAAAATATTTCTGAAGTCAAATAATTGAAAGCGCATGAAAATACTGAGAGACAAAGTAAATGGTACTTTTTATAGGGAATGAAACTGAAATATGGAGACTAAAATCTGTACCCAGTCTTACCCAGCTGGATGAGACAAATAAGTGCACACATTGTCAGTCCTAGCATATTACAGGTCTACCAGCCATTTGAGGAACACTGTGGCTCCAGCCTCCTCCATTGTGCCAGGGAATCTCTGTGCTGCAGGGAAGCCTTTTGCTGCGGCCTGGGTCTCACCCATACTCGGGGGCAGTCCAAGGCAGCTGAAATGCTCACCAGGATCCCAAATGCCAGGCAAGCACTTCTCAGCTAATAATTAAGAACAGTCTGTAGCACAGGGACCAGTGGGAAGTCTTTCCTCTCCCAAAGATGCCTTTCTGTCAATTAATGTGACACAATATCCACCCCCCCCCACATCCTGGTTTTCCATATGGGAGAACATTCAAGAGATATTTGCTCAACTGTCTTGAGAAAAAGAGATTAATGAAACTTTTTCAATGGAGAAGGGGTAAATTATTTCTCTAATGTAAAGACAGGGTGGAGAAATGAATGGACAGTATTAAATGGCATTATTACTTAAGATAATGGGAGAAAAATCATAAAACACACACATACATAGACAGCTGTCCATCTGCTCTTTGCCTTTATTTAGGTCTTGTAGAAAGCTATCCTGAGGTGGGGTGGAACTGGCTGTTGGTATAAATAACTTTTTATAATTTCAATAAGAAAAGAGAAAGAAAAATGCATTGTAAGAAGAGAATTCTTCATATAAATGGCATGTGCCATCAGTTACTATAACTCAAGTGAAAAAGGTTTATTGTTAAGCCAGTGTGGCCCCTTGCTAAAGTTCTATGCAAGGATTTCTTCTTCTTGTTAAAACATAGAAACAGCCCAATTTTCCCTATATGAGAAATCCAAGTAACAACCTAGAAACATTATTTCTGTCAGGCAGCTATCAATTGCCTTTGCTTCTTTGTCTGGCATTCTAAAGTATGTTTATGCGTTACTACACTGTTTTAAAAGATAGTGAAAGTGGGGTAGGATCGGGCTGTTCAATAACATCTCAGATGGTTCTCATTCTTTAAAACCAATACAGCTGAATTTTGCCAGTTAAAAAGCTATGCAATACAATCAACTTACTGACAAGTTGCAAAATATAATTTATGGTAAAATATCATGTCTTATCATATATAGTATAAAAATGTTTATCACTGTAGTTAAAAATTATGTAGTTTTAGCTCCCAGACAAAACACAACTATAATTCTTTATTTTATTAATTCATTGTTTCCCTTTTAATTAACATTTGAATAGGTTCAGAAGTGGATGGAATTTCAAGTCTAACCCCTGCCAAATCTTCAAAACCCCTGGACATTTGTATCTATCTCATTCTGTTACTCAAAGCTTCAAACTGATAGTACTGGAAATTAAATTGACCAATTTATTCATCGCTGCAGCAGGGCTTAAACCTCAGCAACGTGATTGCCATCATGTCAGTGCTGTCAATGACCTGAGTCTTGAGTTTCAGAGATTGCCCCAGTAACACTCGATAATAAGTGGCAAAACATTATTACTTCCTTTGGTACTCATTATAAAAACATTAATTGGGGTGAAAGGCAATCCACTTCATATGCCAAGTCATGGATCTTCTCTAAGGCTGGACAAGGGGGATTGCAAGAATAAGTATGTCATCATGATTTGTTGCCACAAAATTTCCTTGAAGTTTGAATGAACGGACTTCTAGAGGGCGTCACAAGGAAAAACATTCTTTTGATTTAAATTATCCAGGTCTGGCCTGAAAGGTCAGATTTGATTTTTCATCAAAATGAAAATATAACACAGAAATGGGATGAGCTCTGTCAAAATGTCTATACAATTTATGCAGCCCACTTTTTCCATTATCCTGTTTTGAATAGTTTAACTTTATTTAGTTTAGGGAATCGCTCCATGGTTCACACACTGCAAATAGTTAAAATTCATGGTTCTTTTACCACTCCACCCCTATTTTCTCTCCCTTTCAAGTGCTGTTTTCATAGAAAAAAAAAACAAAAAAATACCAAAAAAAACCCCACACATACACACAAAAAAAACCACACACCACCACCAATTTTCTGCAGTTAGACTCCTGTTGTAGAAAAGCATTAAACTCACAGTCAGGAAGCTGTTTTCCCCCCTTCTCAAGTGCTGTCACCCTACCTCTTTAAGCTCTGTTTTATCAGTTTAATAGAAATTTTTTCTTCATTTCAAAGAGCACATTAAACTCTCATTAACAGAAAGAGGAATTAAGCATGCACAGTTAGAAAACTAATAAAAAAATTCTACACTAAGTAAAGAAAAAGGATTCCCCTGACAAATGTGTATTCACTAAGAAATATCACTGCAGGTAACAAATAAACTCCCTTGGCTAAGTCAGATATAATTTCCAAGGTTTTCTCAAAGCAGGCGCTCTCTTGGAGACATTTCAGCAGGAAAGAATGGGTTCTGCTCAGCCTGGATTTATCTTGAAATTCTGGACTTTCATGTTCACAGAACAATAATGTTTGAAAAAACAAAAATTTAAATTAAATCCCACACCTCATAAGGAGGCATCTCAGGGGCCAGCTACTGGCAGGGCTGGAGACAATGCTGCTGCCAAATGGAAAATGTGATCTGGCAAGTGGACCTGAAATCTTAGATTTTGAACTTGGCACATCTGAAAAGTCTTGGCATTTGGTTACAGGTCCTGGAATGCAAAGCTTGCAAACAAAGTTTTTCCTCACAAGAGTATAAAAAGCACCTTTAATATATATAAAGCAAACTGCCATCTACCCTTCTTATAAACAGCCCTGGTGTGTCTTGCTTAGTATGAAGTAGCCTTTAGAAATCATTGATTTTGTCTAGATATCCTGTATTCGTCTTGCTTTGTCTCATATGGGCCCCTGTGACTTTTTGACCTTCCCATAAATTTTAGCATCATTTGGAAAGTCAAACAGTCAGGGAAAGCAAAAAAGGATTAAAAAAAGAAAGAGCTGCAGTGGATGGAGAATTATCATCATAAGCTTATTATATATTTCAAATGCTGCAGACTTTAATGGCAGCAAGCTTTTAAAAGTTCAGCCACTGCTTTTACTGGTATAAAGGGATACTGTTATTTTTTCCATCTGATTTTTAATACCACTAATCCAAAGAGTTGCTGAAGTCTTTCTGCAAAGTTATATTAACTATTTAAATTATTTTTCATTAATTTAAAATATTTTTAAAGTTGAAAATATTATTTTTAGAAGTTTCCTAGTGTTCTCTTGTACCCTTGATGACAGGAAAGAGTCACAACACTATTTGCCTCTCTATGTTCATCTTGACCAGAATCCTCTCTGCATTTTCTGGTTTTCACTTTTTTCTTCCCCCTCCCATCTCCCACCACACCCCCCCACCCCCAATTTTTTTTACAGGGAGGAGAGGGAGCAGACAGTACTGGCAAAGCACAGCTTTGAAAGTAAATAAAGACATGGTTGCAGTCTGTTTAATGGCAACATATTCTCACTATTAATATTGTTACTGTCATCTTTACCAGGATTATAGCTGGAGCCTAAGCATCTAAGAGACACAATGGTTTTCATAAGTCACATCTCTCCTGCAATTTGCTTACATGCCGTGAGTGAGTAATTTATCCTGTTAATAACTTGTTCAGCTATTGAGATGTAGGAGTTGGAAACCACAGAAAAGGAGCCAAAGACATAAGGTGCAAAGGAATTTTAAAAATTGTTCTGTAGCCAAGCCAACACACCTTGGACCCCGCATGAGCAGAAAATCTCCAGCCCATGAATCATCTATATAGCATGTTGTGGTCCACTGTGCAAGCTGTAGAGAAACACATGCCAAAAGCTGATCTCCAAAGCCTCAGACAGCTTAGTCGGTATAAATTATCTCTTAGGATTAATTATTCTGTCTTGATTTGCGAATTTGACACTCTCTCCATTTGTAAGTTGTTTCCTTCATCCTTTGCATGTGTTAGCATAGTACTGGAATACATTTAAAATCACAAGAGATCCATTCCCATTAGTCTGGAAGGTTATTTCACGTAGGTTTTTCTTTGTTTCTAAGTATTCTTTTGCCCAGGTTTTTCCCCCCTCATATATCCTGAAAAAGGAAGAGAAAATGGCATAAGCACTGTACAGTGTTTCACCCTTTCTTTCTTTTTCACTGCTACCTTTACAAGACCACAATATTACCATTTATTCTTCTTCTCATTCACTTGAAACTACATTTTTTAAAACTTCTCTTTGGATTTACTAGATAAAACATGCATACCTTCCAGCCAGAACTGTTTATTGTCGGTGAGTTTTATAGACAAAAACCACAGACATATAGTTTTTAATAAAACAAAAATGAAATTTTATTACACACCCCCAGTTCAGCAAACCAGAGAAGCCCTGTCCTGATGCCTGGTAGAGGCATGCTGCCGAAAATGCGCTACGAGCGATGGCTGGGATAGCTTCTCTAAGTCTGCCACAAAGGAGAACACTGCAAGCTTCTCACACCAGTCTCCCAAGGATTCACAGGTGATTTAGGATTCAAATCCTTTTCTCCATCTCTCTCCAGAGGACTTCCCTTTCATGAGAGAAATCTCCTGCTGGTGCAGAACCACTGTACTGGAACTCACACTGTACCCCTCCTGGCTACTGGGCTGGGGGGGATGCTCTCCAGGATGATAAACTGACATCTCCAAGGAAGATTTCACTCACTGGCTCACAGGCACTAATTTAAAGGAGTGCCTAGCTACAGTATGACATATCAGCAAAGACTACTGAAAAAATAATGGGCTTTTAAAAGAAGACATATTCCAGAAATTATGTGCAATCTGATGCAAAGTCCTGTTATGTATGACAGACATTCAGCCAGGCTGCAGGTAAATCCCAGAGTCGGCCAAAAGCATTGGACTTCAGGGTCTGTTGAAATTCTGAGTTTATTTCCATGAGAAAAAAGAAAATAATATTTCATTTTCATTTGTTTATGAAGACATCATAATACCAAAAGAAAGTATAGTTGCCCAACTAATTATGGTATTATGATGGACTTGCCACCATAATACCAAAAGAAAGTATAATTGCCAGACTAATGAACATCAGGATAAATAGCTTTTCCATTAAACAGTTAGTCTCTGCTGCTCTTTAGCCAAACTTGGTCCCTAAAAAAGATATGTCTTCCTGAGAGTCCCTGAAAGCCAACATCACAGTGAGGGAGACAGCAAAGTGAGCATAAAAAATAACTGCACAGTTTGGTGTTAAATTACCCAGTTAGTCAGACAGACTGGAGGAAGTATGTATTTTTGGGGAAAAAAAATCACAAGTGCCGCAAGACAACTTACTGACAAAAAACAGATAAAGTTACCACAAGAAGATAACTTGGCACTATCACATCTTATTCTTTAGAATCTCTGAACACCCTAAAATATCTAAAACACCCTGAAGCCAACATTCGGAAATGGAAGAGTTTGACAAAGGACTGAGTTTGCTCCCTGCTTCAGCACATACAGGATCTTGTACACGACCAACATGAAAGTCGGCTGCCGCAGCAGACCTTTGATGCTGCCTGTGCCCTCCAGTGCAGACACATCCGTGTGCAAAGGCAGCTTCTCCTGACAGACAGTTGTTCTGGACTTGCATGCATAAGTTCAGAGGCAGAAACCATAAAACTTTGTCAACCACTTCACAAGTTCACACTGCAGAAGCTATCTGGTGGATTTGGCCATTGTTTAAAGCTCTCTGAAAACAGATGGAAACATGATGTCTTCTCACAAGTTTTGTTCCCACATTATTGCCACAGATGGTGCTCTCGTATCTTTGAAGAATAGCTCTTCTTTCTTACGTAAGCAATAACAGGATGCAAACTATTCCACATTACTGCTGATATAACTGATCTCAAGCAATTACTGCTGAGACATTACAATGTTCTACCATTTTTTGCTCTCTGCCCCTTCCAGAACAATATTCTTTTTCTCCATCTAATCCTCTTCTACTCAAAACCAACAACAGGGAAGGACACACACTGAAATATCAAGTCAGCTATTTATCTATATTTCCTTCTCAAACAGTTCATATGCCCTTACTGAGTGATTCTATGAATGTCAATGAATGTCAATGTTCATGAAAATTAAGAAAATATTTTTTCAAATTATTTGATTAAAATATTGTACTGTTCCCTGTGGGAGTTTTTTGTCTTTTCTTCCCACCCCCGCACACTATGAACAAGTAACTGGATAATTATATTTCAACCTCCTGAGGGCTCATTCCCCAAATGGATGTAAATAATAAATCAAGCACCAATGGGAGACAACTTGGTTCTCAAAAGAGGCCTCTACGTTTGGGTATCCAGGATGTCATACAGCATTTGCACCGTTGTTGCTGTACAATTGCACCTCTTAAACGATGACTTCACTGTTACTTTCTGCTCATGAATATAGGAAAAATCAGCTCCTGTTTACACAGAAAAGAATTTGAAAACCACCAAGAGGAAAAAAACTGCTTCCTGGTCATCATTTACATCGACCATCAATTTGCTAAGGAAGCATACACTTCAGCAAGCTCTAAAAACTGAACCGCCTAATTATCACAATAAATAAATCAAAAATTCATGCAATGAGTCAGTTGTGTCTGTTGATCACCATCTGGAAAACTTGAAGTCCAGTCCAGACAAAGACCTCTGGCCTCTAGGTGAAGTTCAGCCTATAAATTATCATCTGTGCTTTCCACACCTGGCTGCTGCTGGAGCAGGTCAACTGCATTTTTAACACATAAATTAAGTACTTTTCCTTGGTCTCCTCACAGCCCTCCCATGAGCCCCAGAGGGTTATGCCAATAGTATACTATGGTTGTGGGGTTCACTACTTCAAGTCAAAATGTCTGAAATGATAGGATGGGTGCATTATGGTTTGCCACAGGAGAGGTTTTATAGTGTGGTGAGTGTGCTACACACGTCAGAGTGTGTCATGAGGGAGAACAAAGAGGTCTCAGCACAACAAACCTTCTGGCATAAACCTCTGGTCTACAGAGTGGTGAAATCCAAAGTCTCTTTAGTCTTACCAGTGTTGCCCACAAAGCAAAATATTCTTAAACACCCAGGTGAATATGGCCACAAACAATTGTTTGAACATTCTTCAGAGAGTAGCCTGGGTGGAAATGTGTGTGAAGGACCAGGAAAGCTGGGCCCTGGAGCATCCTGTGGAGTTATTTTTTAGTCTTCTGGGAACTTTGAAGTCAAAGGGGGAGAAGGAATTTTAGAAGGCTCCACTTATTCTGGCCTTGTTACTCACAAGAGTTTCACTACTGGAAAAATTTCTCTTATAGCCTATGATAAAAATGTTATTCACTTATAATTACATAGGTGCATCACCTTTGTTAAGTTCTATTGTACAAAGAATAAATAAAAGCAGTAAAATAATCTAGAAGTGTATAAAAGTCTGTTGCCTAAGATATTATATATTTAATTACATAATTTTAGCTAGTTTCTTCAAGTATTTCCAGTGTGCCTTTTCTGATTCATGTAGAAGGATATTTTGATTGAATTTCTCCTTAAACATTGTCTTTTGTTGGCTTTTGTGGCTGATGCCAACTTTCTTTAGGGCCTGATCAAACTCCAACTGAAGTTAAAGACTCTCAGTAACATCAGTAGAATGAACTGAGATCATATAAGTGTTGAGGATAAAATCCAGAGTAAAAAAGGAACTGCACTATGCATACACCTGTGAAGACGAAATTTTCTGCAAACTTCTGAAAACCAAAGATATATGTCAGATACTCATATAGTATAATTAAAATGATACAGTAAGCGAATATGTATTTCTAAAAATTGACTCTACTGTTGCTAGATAGACAGATAATTCAATAGATACATTGAATTCCCGTGGCTTAAGGGACGTTTTGTACTTCAGATCAAAGACCAATAGAAAAATCTGATTGTATTGCAGACAAGATTAAAAGAAGCATACCCACTTCAACAGGTCCCCTCTCTACCCTCATCTGCACAGAAATCTTAATGGGTTTTATATAGAAAGTTTAACAGGAAAGTCTGAAAGCTTCTTCAATTCACACCTGTGCTGGCATGCAGGTCTGAGGTGATAGAAGGAACAGATAAATCTTTCGGGGCAGAAAGCTCTCCAGCAGCTGAGGACTGTCTTAAGCTAAAGGGCAGCCTTGAGAAAGACTGGTTACAGAATTATGTCCTTTACACTGACAGACTTGAGATATGTGCAAGAAGCTGGAAAAAGAAAGGATTTTTAGCCAAATTAAACATGCTACTCCATATCTAAATATTTGAGCACAAAAAAGAAGAAGGGTTTGTCTAGATCTTAGAAATTTTAGCGCATGTAAACAGAGAAGACATCCTCCATTCCTAAAGCTTCAGCCATTTGTTGCTGGTCAGTTGTTAAAATTACATTTAACCTTCTGGATTAAAAAAAAAGAAAAAACAGATTTTGGAAAATTATTTTAACTCTTCACTTTTAATATATCTTGAGATAGACAGAAGTTTCTTCATTTGCATTTTCAGAATTAGATCATTTTGCAAAATGTGAAAAAGAATGTGAAATGTAAGAGAATAATGAAATGCCACAAAGTCATCAGAAAAAGCATATCCAGGTAAAGCAAGAATAACATGGAGACCTCTTGTCCTATGATAAGGAATCAAGCCAAAAAGTCTCAGATGTATATAAATGCTTGTAAGCGTATCCCAGGTGCAGGCTCTTTGTTCATTCCATTGTTACAGGAAAGTGTAACTTAGCTGAGAGCAGGAACACGACAGGCCACTGCAATAAGTTAAAACATTGTTGTGTAATAAAGTGTCCACCTTCAGCATATATGATTCAGTCATCATGCTAACAAATGCAGTCAGTCATGGTGTTAGAGTCTGTTTAGAATAAGACAGAGGCATTTTTTCAAATGCATCACTGCCTCAATGGGAAATGTAACATGCCTAAACTTGCACCTGCAAGCTTACACTGATTTGCCAGAATAATTTATCAGTACTTACATCAATACACTCATATGTATTTGGGAATGCTCAAGAGAAACCTTGGGGCTTGCCTCTTGAGAAGACAAACAGGAGAGAAGGAACCACAGGACCGATAAAGAGCAGTATGTTTAATTCAAGGAAGGGAAACCCCAGCAGTGCTAGCGTCAGGTAGACAATCATGTTCATGAGAGAAACTTGTTCAAGTGAATAATTTTGGTTTAGGTCTCATTCTGGACATAATAGCTGTCTAGCATCATGTACTACTCTAGCCAAAATCAGATTGTAAGAGCATTTATTTGAGAAAGGTGCTTAAGTGTGCTTAACACTAAGATGAATTTAAGCACTGTCCTGAATCAGGGTGAAAAATAACGTGTATCCCCTTTTGTGCATATTTAACAGTTTTTCGCTATTCTCTTCTGTTATTATTTTCATTATAATTGTGCAGCACTGCATCACCTAATATCACTAACAGCTGTGTTACAGTGACACAAACTTTACTTAGAAAATTCCATATGCCTATTGTCTTCAAAAGATTTCAGGCTCAAAATATATTTTGACAAACTCCAAGAAGAGGTTCAGCCCTCACTAGAACACTGGTGGACTGAATTCACAGCAGACAAAAATAACCCAGCCAGATTCCAGAGCCTCCAGTATCTTCGGTGTTTGAGCTAAACAGTTTGATACAGAGAAATAAAC
Source organism: Leptocoma aspasia (assembly GCA_013399835.1). Classification (NCBI taxonomy): domain Eukaryota; kingdom Metazoa; phylum Chordata; class Aves; order Passeriformes; family Nectariniidae; genus Leptocoma; species Leptocoma aspasia. The sequence goes on along the minus strand of VXAX01005608.1, from coordinate 296,278 downwards.
AGTGGGGGAAAGAGAGAGAACTGGAATCTTTTCTCTGTCAAATGAATTCCCCATTATCCTAGACACTTCTAGTAAGAGAGGTTTGCTTTATTAAATATGTTGCAATCCATCTATCTTTCCACGTAACATTGTCACAGTACTTAAAGAGTTCTGTTATCTTCATTTTATAAGTGAAACAAGAAACACGGAGGGTCTGAGTGACCTCAAGTTAAGATGAAAATCTGTGCAATTTGTAGGAACTGAATCTCTCCAGTTCCAGTCAAATTCTTTAGATATGAGATGCTCTTTCTTCAGCTGGTAGCAGGGTTATCAAACACAGCTAATACCCACTGGCCATGTCTCCATTAGCAAACTAAATGAGGGATAGACTGCTCCTTGGCTTCAAGGCCAGCTGACACAGCACGGTTCCGATCTGCGCAGCCAAGTTCTTGTACCCAAAATAGGGAACTCATGTTCAAGCTCTTTGCCAAGAGCACTAACTCCCAACCTACATACACTCCACTGTTGCTTGGGAGAACACTCCTTAGCACCGGCCAAAATGCTGACAAAACCTGTGCTAACAATGTAATAGCATCTACAATTCCAAACCAGAGTCTGAGGCTATTCCCTGACCATCTCTGGCCTGCGCGTACGGATGTAGTTTTGTTTTCCAGATATCAATTGTTTGGAGGCTTTGTCTGTTGAGAGCACATAGAGTTTTAAGATCCCTGCCAACAAAGCTGGACTGCAAGAATTTCCTTTTGCTTTCCGAAGGTTCCTGTTACTCAGTGAATTCTCAGCATTATCATGGTCTGCATCAAACCTTTACCCAGTTGTAATGCTCAGAAAATACCATACATCTTGAAGTTTCATGCCCAAATGCAACTTCAGGAGTAAGATATAGCACCAAAACTCTATTCTGGTCTTTTCTGCCTGCAGCTGGAAAGTTTGAAGATACAAAAATCAATGTCCTATTGTTCAGAGATTTCTTTTTGCACATTTTTTTGTGCACTGGAGGGAGAATATTCATTTCTCTCTTGTTTGAAATGCATTATTTAGTTATTATGCATTTACTAGCCTAAGACAAAGCTAAAGTATGACATTAGTGTTCTAAAGTGCTATTGATTACCAGTACAAAATGAAAATATATAATTGATGAAAACATCAGCATCCTATGGAGACTTACAGTTCAAAAGGTTAAAAAGGAAATGCTGATCTCTTGAAAAAAATTGATCTACATGCAGCCAGGCTAAGCTGAGTCTCTAAGCAAGCTAGAAGAGACAAGACAGAGCAGCTTGTTTGTTTTTCATCTGTAGTAAAAATACAACGGCTGTAATTTGAAAAGAGCAAGTGCTGCATTTGTGTAAAGTCTTCTGTTTATTCTTCAGTTCATTGCTAGCAATACAGCTTTCTGTTTTGCAAATAAACTGTTTAATCTCAGTTCCTCACTCCCAGGATTGTTGGGGCTGTGGCAAGCCTGGAAGCTCTATTCCAGTCATACAGGAGAAAAGTGACAGGTTTTGCTGCTGGGTATGCCCTATTACTACTTGGTAAGTAGTGTTTGCAAACCTCAGCGGCAGAAATGCATGTCTACTGGTGCACCTAGAAGGATGCCTTGCTACAAAGAGGGTTTTGGCAAGGAAGAGTGCTAGGGGTGTGGGGAAATCAGAAAACACTTTCCTCTCTTGTGAGGAGACAGACACCTAGTAGCTACCAGGTGCTGCTGCTCATAGCCATGGAGACGTATACATTCAAATTGTGTCCCACCCTTCCCCAGAAGTCCACAGTCTGCCTCAGGAGCAAAACACTCAAAACACTTAAGGCTACATTAAATCATCCCTCCATTTACTACTGAGTGTCTCCAAAATGAGTAATTTCCCTTCATCTCTGCTGTGATTGTGATACCAGCTGGTTTGCATAGGAAAATTAGGGATGTTTTGCTGACTTCTCAGGTTTTACCCACAACCAAGAGCCACAGATGAATAGGGTCTGCTTTCTCTTATCAACCAGAAATAACTGGGTAAGGCTAAGAGAATGATGAAGGCCATCGTGTGAAGGTAGTGGTTTAGTCTCTTGCTAAAGCAAAGATGGCATGTGGTGGAAGGTTGTCACAGCTGATTCTCTGGTCCATTACTAAGATGGTTGTCAGCATGTTTGACCTTCTCTTAATACTAAACATTCAGTTACTGAAGAAGAACCTGCTCTTCAAAGGGACTCCTTTCCTCCTCATTCCAGGGAAAGAAGATAAAATATAAATGCAAAAATATTTTTTCATCCCTTTCCTTTCAGCTGTCTCAGCAAAGGGCACACCTAGCATGTCATTGAATCAATGAAACACAACAAAGTGCAAAGAATATATTTGCTGTATTTGTTTCCTTTTGGAAAGGAAGAACATAAGAATGCCTGTGTCAGGAAAGACGAAAGGTCCATCCATCTTGGAATGCTCTCTGATGTGGTCAGCACCAAAAGTGTCCAAAATATATTAGGATAAATAAACTGGAGGCAGCAGTTCCCCACAGCTTTCTGTAGCTTGAGCCTACAGAATTTCTTAAACGCAAGGTCATTTCTTTGTATTCCATAATCCAGAACGGATGTTTCATGCAGAATTTTTTTCTATTATGTATTTTACAACCATCTAACTTTTCTCACCCATAATCCCCTTGGAAAAGGGTCCTGCAGTTTAATTGTATGTTAGGTAAAAAACTAAGTCTATGGCAATTATATAGTGAGAAACTCAGTAATTGCTCCCTATTCACAACTGCATTGCTTGCCATCATATCCCCATTCAGACACCTCTGGTTCAGGATGAAGAGTGTTAGTCTATTCAACCTCTCCATGTACAGAAAGTATTACATACCTTTGATCATTTCCACAGCCCTTCTTTGGGTTTGCTACAGGCTTTTTGAGATGGGTTGATCAGAACTAAATACAATAGCAGAAAGGAACTCAACATGAATTCACACAGGGGCATAATCACATGAGATATTCTGAAGCTCCCTAGAGTTGGAAAATCAGCATCCTGAGAGCCTAGTAAGCTATTCATGTTCCCAACACAACTCCAAGATAATGGAGCAACATGACCCCCAATTCTGCTGACAAAAATGGAAACCTGGTGAACCAAATGTACCAATCAATAACTTACCACTCATTTCATCAGCAGTGTATTTGTTTAAACAGAGAGAGTTACGTGCCTAAAGACATTGGTAAATTTAAACCTGAGAGACAAATTTGCTCGAGGTCAGAGAGGCAGCCTGTGGTGGATAAGGGAATTGAAAGCAGGCCTCCCATATCTCACATTAGCACCATAATCACTCACCCTCTCTCCTCCTGTGCGCCCGTTACTGACATTTAACATTTTTTATCCACTGTATTTATCTGTCATCTCTGAAATCCTTATGTGTTTCTAGGCAGAATATAACTAAACCTTCACATTTTTAAAATCAAAAGGCTATGTAATGAAGAGTGCTTAAATATTCCTAAACTGAGATTTGGGTTAGAGGAATGTAGAGATTATGAGCTGCCTGGATATTCATTTCACTGCATTCCTCACTACTTTGGAAAAAGAGGAAAAAAGACATAGTGTTTACTAGCTCTAACACTGTTGCTCTTGCCAACTGAAAGCACTTAAATTCCCTTCCTACTGCAGCTGGCCCTGCTGCAGACTTCTGAAACAAAGAAAACTGAAATAAAAGAGCAAAGAGCATAATGGCTACCAAGTTGCTCCTTTAAAGTTTAGCTCTGTATTTAAAGGTTGTAAGGTTTGAAAATGTGCCATTAAAATATACCACAGGCATCTACTTGGGTAGAGTTCAGCTTGCACACTCTCCCTTCTATTGACAGCAATGATCCAGAGTCAGGTTTTTTCAATCAGGTTAGGAATTCACTGTTCAATTTACCAGGTTTGCTTTTGGCCTGAAAGAGGGCATATAAATTAAAAGCATACCCCAATAAGACACAAGCTTTGATGTCTAATAGGGTTCTGTGAATTCATTATTTTAATATTTTAGATTTATAATCAGAAGGCTAACCATTTTGCTCCGCTCTACGTAATACGTTTTTCATGGTCCCTTTCCCAGCTCTCTCTGACAAATGCTGTACTCAGACCACATTCATTAATACTGGGGGTGTTTTTCAAGCCCTAGGGTACTAAAATCAGGGATGATTTGAAACACCAACTTTCCTAGGTATTAAAAATATAGTTCAAAAGAAGTTGAGGGATCTTTGCATCACTTGAAATATTTATCTTTAATAATGTATCAGCATAAATCTGCTGAAAAAATTACTTTGAAGGGTATATAATATCTAGCAATGGAGAAATTTTTAAAAAAGGCTAAAGAAATGGGAAAGAACTAGTTTAGGAGAAACTCCTCAAGGTGAGACTTGATACAGGACATTCAAAGGTTCACTCTTTTGAAGAAAATTGTTGTCACAACATAAAAGTTGTTCATCCTCTACTGTCTACTTGTACAGTAGAACACTGAAGCATCACAACGTTCCCTTTGGAGCAAAGCAATGAAAAAAATCCCTCAGATTTTTCTAATACTAAAAACCTGGTCCTCCTTTTGACCAGCCAGTCTACATGGGTAGGACAAATAAAATAGCATGGTCTGTCTGCTTTTCCACTCCCTTGATGTGAAATGGTCAGAAAACTAGCTTAGTTGGGTAGCTAATATGAATTTACATTTGCTTTGCTTTGATGAAGCAATAAAACTCAGTGTGATGATATCAGTATCTGCAATTCAAGACAATCATCAGTCACAACCTCTTCCCAATAAAGTATGGAAATTTCACGTTAGTTGTTTCATCTTAAATCCATCACACTCTCAGCTGTAGCTAGGTCAGCAGTCACAGGACAGTCATCTTTTTTTCAATTGCTTTGTAGTATTTTGGAATGAATTAATTAGACATTGAACTGCAGAATCAATCCTCAATTCTTTTTTTTTTTTTTTTTTTTTTTTTTTTTTGCTTCACAAATATT